>CAUYRH010004479.1:0-12557 GCA_963574655.1 Perodicticus potto | reverse complement strand
TTTTAAATTATTTTTTATTGAGTCATAACTGTGTACAATGATTCAGGCTTGGAGTACAGTGTGCGGGCTTCCCATACAATCGGAGATATTTTTATCCACCTGATTAATGTAACATTCATGATATTTTCTCATTTACTATGTAGTGCATAGAAATAGAATTGATTTGTACACTGATCTTTGATTATGCATTTTGCTGAAATTTCTTATTAGTTCTAATGTATTGTTTGGAAGATTGCTTGAGATTCTGTATATATAAGGTTATGTAACCTGTAAATAGAAACAGTTTTATTGTTCTCCCATCTGTATGCCTATTCTTAATTATTAATTGCCTAATTGTCTTTGCTTGAATTTTTTGTTCAGTGGTGAATGGGAGTGGCTCGAGTGGATATCCTTTTGTTGTTCCTAAAATTGAGGGAAACATGTTCATTCTTTTATCATTCAGTATAATGTTACCTATGGGTGTTTAGTAGGTGCATGTTATCTAGTTGAGAAATTTCTTTTCTAGTTCTACTTTGATAAATGTTTTTCATAAAAGAGTATTTGATTTTACGAAATTCTTTTCCTGTGTCTATTCAGATGATCATGTGTTCTTTGTGTTTTGTTCTCTCAATATGGTGTTTTACATTAGCTAAACTTGGTATGTTAAACCAGTGCTTTATTGTTTTCTTTCTTGGAAACATCACATTAAATCATGCTGTAGAATCCCTCATACATTGCTAGATTTGTTTTGTCAAGTATTTTTTAAAACCTGCCAGAGACTCCTTGTGAGTCTCTAAGGATATTTGTTATGTGAAGATTTTTGGTATTTTTATTCAGTCACTTCATTTATTCTACCTCTATTTAGATGTTCTACTTTTCGAGTGAGGTTTTATTATTTGTATATTTTAAACAATTCAATACATAGTATTCCCTTGTCATCTTTTTGTAGTTTTTATTATTTTATTGTTTTGTTTTGATTAAGATTGGTTTTGATGTCAACTACTTCATTCCTGATTTAAGGAATTTGTGCCTTCTTTCTTGGTTCACCTACCAAAAGTTGGTAAATTTTGTTAGTATTTTAAGTAATCCAAATTTTTATACTTTTTCCTTTATTTTTTACCTGATTTTTAATTTCATACTAATATAACAGTACATACAGGTAGGCTACATTTCTTTTTTCATTTGTTAGGTAAAGTCTAAGTTGTGGTTGAGCCCCACACTCCTCAGGAGGTGTGCCATATACCCTTACGTTATGCCCAGTTGCTGAGAACTTAACCACACCCCCTCACCCCTTTCCTCTGCCCTTCCTCCTCCTTGAATTTAAATGTGTCTTATCTTGTGCAAGTGTGCAGTTGTTCATCTACTAGTTTCATATTAGTATTGAGTGCATGGGATGCTTGATTTTCATTCTTGTGATTCTTCACTTAAGAGAATGTCCTCAAAATCCATCCAGGTAAATACAAACGATGTAAAATCTCCATCTTTCTTTGTGCCTGAATAGTATTCCATGGTATACGTATGCCATAGTTTATTAATCCATTTTTTGGTTTTGAAGGGCACTTGAGTTGTTGCCACATCTTTGCAGTTGTGAATTGAGCTGCTATAAAAATTCGAGTTTATTTACGCTTTCATTTTTATTTTTTTTCCTTCCAAAGATTTCTTTTCAGTTTACTCTTCTTACAGTTTTTTAAGGCAAAAGATTAGGCTATTGTTTTGAGATTATTCTTCTTTATAATATAGGCATTTCTATCCATAAATTTCCCCCTGAGAAATGCTTTAGCATAATCCCATAAGTTTTTTGTTATGTTGTGATTTCTTCATTTGACTCCAAGTATTTTCTTTTTATTTCTTTTCTTTTTAAGAGAAAAAGGCTTTTATTTCAGCCAGCATAGCTAACAGCATAAAAGACTTCAAAATGGCCACACTCCCCGAGTATTTTCTAATTTCAGCCAACTGTCAATTTTACTGTTTTTTTTATGTGATGGATTCTCATATGGTTTGGATATTTTCCCCCTCTAAAACCCAAATTGAAATTTAAAGCCCAATGTGGCAGTATTAAAGGGAGTGAAAAGAGTTAATAGGATCATGAGGAATGGATTATTCTGTTTATGAATTAATAGATTAATAGATTATCATGAGAATAAATGGCGGCTTTATAAGAAGGGGAAGAGAGACCTGAGCTAGCATGTTAACATGCTCAGCTCCCTTGCCATGTGACACCCTGTGCTGCCTCATCAGCAAGAAGTCCTTCACCAAATTCCACTCCGTGACTTGGAACTTCTCAGTCGCCATAAGAGTAAGAAATGAATTCCTTTTTTAAAAAAAAGACCCAGTTTAGGGTATTTAAGTGTAAGCAACAAGAAATAAATTCAGCCAAGTATCTTTCTCTTGCTGCTTTCAAGAATCTCTTTTTGTCATTTGCTTTTATCAGCTTGACTAGAATGTATGTAATTGTGAATTGGAGTGTATTCTTGTATTCTACTTGAACAGTTTTTGATATGCAGATGTCTAGTATTGTTTTTAATTTGGGAAGTTTCATGACCATTGATTCTTCACATACTCTTTCTGTTACTTCCTATTTCTCCCTTTTCCTCTTCTGTCACTCCCAATATGCTTGACAGTATTCAGAGCTCTCTGAGCCTGTTATTTTTTTCTTCAACTCATTTTTTTTTCTGCTAAACTGACTAATCTCAATCCATCTTCAAGTTTACTAATTCATTCTTTTATCAGTTTAAATTTACTGTAGTATTAAACTAGTATATATTTTATTTTAGTTGTAGATTTTAAGTTCTTAATTTATATTGGCTTATTTTTATAATTTCTAGCCCTTCGTAGTCTCTTTTGATAAGATATTGATTGTATACTTTTATTTTATTATATAGTCCAAATTTTATTTAGTTATTTGAATATCATATAATAGTTGATTGTAAGTCTGTCTAGAAAGAACACTTTTGCACTGCTGGTGGGACTGCAAACTAATAGAATATTTTTGGAAGGAAGTATAAAGGATCTTCAAAGAACTCAAATTAAGCCTCCCATTTGATCCTGCAATCTTATTACTAGGCATCTACCCAGAAGGAAAAAAAAATCATTTTATCATAAGGATATTTGCATTAGAGTATTTATCACAGCGCAGTTGACAATCCCCAAAATGTGGAAACAGCCTAAATGACCACTAATCCAGGAATGGATTAACAAGCTGTGGTATATGTACACCATGGAATACTATCCAGTCATTAAAAAGATGGAGACTTTACATCTTTTGTATTAACCTGGATGGAGGTGGGACACATTCTTCTTAGTAAAGCATCACAAGAATGGAGAAGCAAGGATCCCATATACTCAATTCTGATATGAATTGAGTAGAAGGGAGAATGTGAAAAAAATCATTTATCTGAAGGGAGTAGATGATCTAATGCAAGGTAGAGGGTAGGGGAATGAGGGAGCAGGGAGAGGGGAGGAAGGAGGGCTATGGGGGCCATGGTATATGGCACACCTCTTAGGGGTGGGACACAATTATAAGAGAGAAATTACCTAACAAATGCAATCAGTGTAACCTAATTCTTTGTGCCCTCAATGAGTCCTAAACAATAATAAAAAAAAATGAAACTAAATTTTAAAAATTAAATAAAATTTAAAAAATAAAAAAATCTCATAGAGCTGGAAGGGACATGGGAATAGTGTAAGCATAAATGCTAAAGAGTGTTTTTCTTACCAAGGTTCTGCTGTGTTTTCTGGAAAAAAAAATGTTCTTCACATTGTTGTGAGCCTTTGGTTAATTTCCAGAGTTATTTATAGTTGACTTCTTCAGTTTTATTTTTGCCGGTGTTTGTGTTGCTAAAATGGATTGCTGCAAGCCTTTTATTGGTTCCCAGAGTTCTAAAAATGTTTATTCTGGCATTTTTTGCCCTATTCCTTATTTTATGGAAAGAAGTTTTTCTGGATCTTACTCTACTATTTTTGTTGATAAAGCCTTCCTTGATCTCTAGTTATGCATATGTTAGACTGTTATATATTTCCCTATACATTTATGAGGCACTGTTCATATTTTTATAATATTTTTTCCTATTTTCAGTTTAGATTCAATAGTGTTTATTGTCATGTCTTCAGGCTCAGTTATTTTTATTTTCTGTACTGTCTTCTCTATTGTTAAAGCTGTTTTGTGAGGTTTGCAGTCCAAAGATTGCGTTTTGGGGGTCTCTAGAAATTAAAATTTGTTCATATAAATTTCTTATTTTTTACTCATAATGTTTATACTTTCTCCTAAGGACATGTCTTTTATATAATCATTTTAATCTATTTTTCTGGTGTTCTCATCATAGCTCTTTCATCTGGATCTGTTTCTGTTGACTTATTTTTCCTCTGGCCATGGATCTATTTTTCTATTTCTTAGTATGTCTTGGACATTTCCTTATGTGATAGACATTGCTTTTTTATATTGTTGAGTTTCCAGATTTTGAAGTTTTTGTAAACGTGTACTGGCATTTATGCATTCATTTTAGGAAGCTATATAGATTACTTGAAAATCTACTTGATCCTTCAGTGGCTGGTGTGCAGGCTTTCTTATTGAGGGTAGACTTTGTTCTAAGGCTAGTCTATACCTCCTCTTAAAGCCTGATCATTTTGGGATCTCTAATTCATGTTCTGGGTATTCAACAGTCTCTCCATTCCGGCCAGTTGGAACTCAAAATGTCAATGTCTTTTGTAAAGTCCACAAGTTGTTAAGCTTATCATTAAGAATTTGTTACTTATCTGTCCTCTTGGAGTTTTATACTATATGTATGCACACCTAAATATTCAACCAAAGACTCAAAGGAATCCCTATGAAGAGATTTGCAGTTCTTTTTCCACATATCTCCTGCCTCTGTAGTTATCTGCTCTTTTATCTCTACGTTTCATCTTTTGCAAATTCTGATGTATTCTTTCTTAACTCAGCAACTCCACTCTACTAGCTTCATTTCTTCCTCTCTGTTCTATGGTTCAGAAATGCCTCTGGGCACTGACCGGGTCTGGTGGCTCACACTTGTAATTCTAGCCTTCCAGGCGGATGGATTGCCTGAGCCCAGGAATTTGAAACCAGCCTGAGCAAGAGCGACACCTGTCTGTACTAAAATAGTCAGGCGTTGTGGTGGGCACTCTAGTGTGGGTAACAGAGCTAGACTCTGTCTCAAAAAAAAGAAAGAAAGAAAGAAAAAAAAGGAATGCCTCTGAGTGTATAGCTCGGTGGTCTTAATGCTCAGCTCATTCATTTTCCTTATTTTGGGGATCACAATCCTAAACTGTTTTCCACTGTCTAAAAACAATTGTTTCTTATGTTTTGTACAGTGTTCTGGTTTGGAGGTTTGTTTTTGGATTTTCTAGTTTGATTTTTGTTGTGACAATAAGAAAGGAAGTATATTATCAGTTAATTTGTTGTGGCAAGTAGAGAATAAAACCCTCTTTGTAAGTGACTCTTTCTTTCTTCATGAATGCCCAAATGTATCTTTATTTATCCTTGAAATTTGGTAACTTTTTCCAGATAGGTTCTGATGCTGGATGTTCTGTACCTTTTGCTTGTGATACATTATGCCCTTTTTCTCCCCATAAATAGGCCTTTCTCGGCCATGAAGCTTCATTCTTCAGGAACATCGGTGAGGTATGTCAGGTATTGTTTTCATATTTGAATATCTCTTTCTCCTTCTACTTTTCTTCAGTGTAATTTCTTCATGATTTTCCACTAAGCCCTTCTCTATTTTCAGTAATGTTTATATAAAATTGCATTGCTTCTTACATCATCTTATATCTCTAGTGTTTTGTTCTTTCTTTTCCACCTGTTTTCAGAATTCTGTTAGCTTTCATAGCCATCATCATATAATCTGTTTTGAACCTTTATATTATTGTAGCTCTATTTCTTGTCATCTAACTCATGCTATTTGTAATTTTCTGAGACTGTGGAGAAATAATTGAGCTTTTTTTATTTCCTCCTCTCTTGGACAACTCTTCTTGTGATGTGTATTATTCACTGGTCATTTGTTCCCATTTGCTTGCTTCTTTTAATTAAAACTATTTTTTCCAATTTCATTGAATAATTTAATATTTACTCCTTTGATATTACACTGATCTTTTGTGCGACCAGCCATATTTTGGAGTCAGGGGAAAATATAATGATATAGGCCTGCTAATATATTTGATTTGGGTTTCTTTGCTTCAGCAAGTATTCAAAACAAATGTCAATCATTCCTCCTTAGTAGCACGTTTCCTCTTAGTTATTGATGTTCAAGTGGTTGGTCATTCGCAGTAAATCCCATAAGCCCTAGGCTCTGTTTTCTACTGTACTGATTATTGTTTTCTTTCTATCATTTATTACGTCTCACCTCTGCAAGTCCCAACTAAGTGGCATCATAAATAAACGTGTTATATCAGTATGGTTTCTTCTTCAAATCTATCTCTAATGTCATGCTGCAGGATCAATCTTGGTTTATGCAGAAGTATTTTATCATTCTTTAGTTTTCTTCCTATTCCTCTAAATCTAATTACTCAAAGGGATTGTTGAATAAAATACTAACCATAGCAACAATTATTTTTGGAGAAACTCTGAATACGTCTCAAAGTGTAAAGAGCTATGCATTTTGTCTTTGAGTCTTCTCCCGTTTTGTTTTGTATTTCGTAGTAGACATTTTGAAGACATGTCTCAGAATGTGGGTTTTGGATCACAGTGGTGGCCATTTTCTTGTGATTTGTAGGTAGATCCACCCACTCTCAACACACACACACACACACACACACACACACACACTCTTCTTTCCTATTTTGGGTGAGTTTTGAGAGGGGAGTAGAATTGCGAAATAGCATTGCTCTTTATTTTCAACCAAATTATATTATTATTTATATTTAAATTTTCGATTAATATAAGGGTACATATGATTAGCATACATTGTTTGTGTTCGTTGTACCCATTGGGGAGAACTTATGGAGTCCCACCCTCTCTTCCCCTTCCCCCTCCTTAAATTTAATTATGTTTTTCTCTCATGTAGTTATTTATCTACTAGTTTTAAATTAGTATTCAGTACATAGGATGCTTGCTTTTTCATTCTTCTAATGGTTTGCTTAGGAAAGGTTGTCTAAATTCCTCCAGATTGTTACAAAAGATATAAAGTCTCCATCTTTTTACTTTGTAGTGGAGAGAAGCAAATATTTCTACACTGCTGGTAGCACTGGAAACCAATACAACCTCTATGGAAAGAAGTATGGAAGATCCTCAACGAGGTAAAAGTGGACCTTCCATTTGATCCTGCCATCATTTTACTAGTTATCTACCCAGAAGAAAAAAACATCATTTTATCTTAACCAAAGATTATGTATCAGTTTTAATAGAAACTTTAGTAGAAAAATTAGCTTATTACTTAAAGAGAATGAATTACTGCCTATTTTGTAGAAGAAAAAATGTATTTTTATACTATTCTACTACTAAAACAATAAGCAAAAATCATTTATGAAGAGATTGGTTTCAAGAGCTTGGTTTTACCACCAATAAAGAATATTTTTTTTTTTTTTTGCAGTTTTTGGTGGGGGCTGGGTTTGAACCCACCACCTCCGGTATATGGGGCCGGTGCCCTACTCCTTTGAGCCACAGGCACCGCCCCACCAATAAAAAGTTTTGATAGGAGAAACAGATCTCCGCCCCCTTCAATCTTTGTTCAACTGAATGAGATTAATTGGAAAAATTCTAACCCTTTGAACTCATGTGGTACTCACAGCAGCACAGGCTTCCTAGGGGTGACATAAAGAACACATAACCTCAGATCCCAGTCTAGAGCTACAGAATTGGGATTTGCATTTTAACATATCCTTAGGTGATTTTTACAAATATTAATGTCTGAGAAGCACTGTCATTAGCAAAAGCGTTCCCAGATCTTAAAGCAAGCTTTGCATACTCTGTTAAGCTTAGTAGGTATCTGTTCTCCACATTTCTTTCTAAAACCATAGCATAAGCAACACTGATCAAGAAGTAGCTAGCAACTTGTGGTGTGCTGGTGACTCTGAAAAAAAAAAAAAAAAAAGGTCCTGATTTCTATCATTTTCAAATTTCCTTGGTGTGAATACTTTTACTGTGGCTAATCTCAAGCTAACAGCATGATGCCACTGAATGCAGAATTGGGAGGAGATTTGGTCAGTCTGTTCATGCATGCCTATACAAGCTTGCTCTAGCACACTGCTGCTCAGAATGTATTTATTGTTGTTGCTGTTGTATAAACAGAAGCTTTCTTACCGAGTTCTATGATATTTAGGGCTTTTGGAATATGATATTTTTGTTAACAAGCACCTTTGCAAAATAAAATATGATACAATATTAAGATAAAATTGAAACATGAAACTCTATCTCTTCTTATATTTTAAACATATAATAGTTATAATGTCTTAAAATTTTGTTTTATGAGCCAAAGTCTTCATATATCTAGATTTTTACATTAGTTACATAATATGTCTTATTTTGGTATTCAAAATAAACAGATTCTTCCTTAATTTATTTTAACCTTTTATTACTTTACATTATAATTGGAATATTTTTGTGGAACAGCATGGTCATTGTATAAGGAAAGTGGTTGACTGGCCAACCAAAGCAAATATGGAGACAAAACAAAATTACGAAAACACAACTCTACTTATCCTGCATCTTGGTAGTAGCTTGTGTCAAAGACATTTTATGTGGAGAATGCTAGAAGGGGATTCCCAGAAATTGTATTTGACTCTCTCATGGGTCTAAAATTTCTGGGCATTTTGAAAGAGAAGATACGGCAAGTAAGGTTATACATTATTGGACTTAACTAAAAAAGATTTGAATGACCAAGCTTATCATTGACTTCTCTGCCATCGTTAGCAGCCTAATTGATTCATGAAGATCACTTTACTCTTTCGTGGTCATCATCAATTTTATGCATTATGCAAATGATAAAGAGACATTCAAAGAGGTTAAGTAATTTGTGCACATATACACAGGAAATTGCAGAGCCAGGTTAAAATTTAGTTGCATCTGGATCCCAAGCCCTCATTTTTCTTTATTGTATTATAATTTATATGTTTTATTGTCTTCTTGTATTATATAAAATGTTAATTTGTTATTCCAGAAATGTAAGAATATCAATATCCATATTCCATGTTCAGTTAAGGGAGTTGGTCAAATAGTAATTTTGTGTAATTAGGTTCAGAGTGGGAGCAGTAAGATTGTGTCAATATTTTTATTTGTAAAAAATTCTCAGGGAATTGCAGTTGCAAAAACATTTTACATAAAGAATGGAGACATTTATAGAAACAGAAAGTAATTAGAAGTTATAAGATCCTAAGGGGAGGGAGAAATTAGAAGTTGTAATTTAATGTTTATCTTATTTGGGGTGATGAAAATGTTTTGGAAATAAATGGTGATGATTACATAACATTGCAAATGTAATTAATGCCATTACATGGTACACTTAAAATAGTTAAAATGGAAAATGTTAACTGCTATATATTTTACCACAACTTTAAAAAACCTGTTAAAAAACCGGTAAGTCTTCAAAAAACAAACAAACAGATAAAAAAACCTCACATGATGGCCATGAGGCCTGCATTTGTAGAGAATGATATTCTTGGAAAATGTTCCAAATGACTGTGCCATAGCCTAGAGATTCTGAGAGAAACTTTACTTTTCTTCTTCTCTTTTTTTTTGTTGTTGTTGCAGTTGGGCCAGGGCCGGGTTCGAACCCACTACCCTTGGCTTGGTATATGGGGCCAGTGCCCCACTCACTGAGCCACAGGTGCCGCCCTGAGAGAAACTTTTCTATGAATATAATCAATCACAATTAAAATTTCTCTATTGCAATGATTTTTTTTACCTATAGAGATATTATTTTAGATAGGTAGAATCAGATCCTTCCTGATCATTCCGTGTACAACCTTATCCGATCAACTATCAATGTATCCCCTTTTCCCTTCAGTTTATTGTGACTTTTGTTTCTATACTAATGTGCATTTTTTTTTTAGTCTTTCTCATGATGAAGCTCAGTGACAGGAGAGATCAGGTATGTTTTATTGACCATTGCATTACAGCACCTGGCTAGAACTAAGTATACAGTTGATACAATCAACACATTTTATGTACCTGTCTACTTATGATTTATTTTAGAAGACTATGTGGGCATAAATCATAAATAAAAATGAATAGCATTATATAGAAAGTCTACTTGGATGTGTGTGTGTGTGTGTGTGTGTATATATATATATATATATATATTTTTTTTTTCACTTTTCTGACATGGCTCAATGGCATTCTATAGGCACAGGCTAATAAGAGTTCATATTCTAGTTTATAGTGAACTACAGCACATTTTCAAAAATAGTTGTCTGATGAATAAATTTCACTAGGTACATTGTCACAAAATGATGCTTTATAAGTGTTGAAATATAGATATTAATATCCTTCTCCATTTTCTAAAGACTGAGGACTCCTGAAGTTATTGGAGCAATAAATGAATACTCCTTTACTAGTCAATGGATATTCTGGATAGATGCCTATACATTAATTATATTTTTTAAATTTTTATTTCTTTGGATATTCAAAGTCAATATCTTTCACTTGAAAAACTAATTTATGATTGTGTATCTCTTGCAAAAGATTTACTTCTGACCTTAAGGTTTTCTGACTTAAAGCATTCATCCATATTTCTAAGAACTAAAGCATATTTTAAAGGTTTTACTGTAAGTGGCAATAAAATGCCTATTAAACGGAATTTTCTATCTTCACAGAATAGGGATTAAGTTTCAGGAAGTAGTGACACAGCTGCAGTGTACTGAGCTCAGAGTTTATTTTTCTGTCTTTGTCTTATGAATTTTATCAGATAAAAATATTTTATCTGAATAAATTGAACATATAAAAACAATGGATAAACGCTTTCAGAGATCCCTTTTCCTTTAAGAATCCCGTGGGGTCTCTAAGCAAGATAACCTATCTTGAAATCCTTAAAAGTTTAATATAATATGAATGAGAACAGAGTAATTCTCTTTCAGCTGGTGTCAGTGGAAGAGTATCAACATGAAGAAATGATAACGTTTGAGGCGATGAATATCTCAATTACCAGATTTGATCATTACACACTGTACGCTTGTATCAAAATGTCATATGTACCCCACAAATATATAAAACTATTATGTGTCTAAAACTTTTAAAAAAGATGCTAGAATATACCCTGTGTAGTATTTACAGCTTAAAGCACTCACAGAACTCAATCTTGTCAAATGCTTCAACCTACACTGGGATAGGCACGTGTCTAAATTCACAGATGAGGGAACAGCAGAGCCAGACCTTGAACCTAATAAACCTGGTCTTTGCTATAGGCTCTCCCATTAAACACTCACATATAGGGAAAGACAGCAGTAGAGTTGTTGTGTTTAGAAATAGTAATATGTGATATCAGTCTGGATAAAACACTTTTGGTTAAGTAGAATGCTTTTAGCAGATAGAATCAATAGCTTAGGACCCAAGTTCATTTTAATATTGAGTGTTTTTCCTTTTTATATTTGTTCTTTCATGATTAAAATAACCACAAATAATGATAGAAACAAACATATATAGAGTATCATATATCAAATCAGTCTTATCATGACTTACAAAAAATTTAAAGAATATTTCCTCATAATGGAAATAATAGGTTGGTCATGTTTCTATGGTCTTACAGGTTTAAAAACTGCTGTCATGTTAATCATCTCTATGAATCATCTTGATGTTACTCTCTGCAAAATTGATAATATCTATGTCCTTTTACATACGCTGAATTTTAAATACTATAAATAGGAGATTTGTGTAAGTTACTCAAGTTGGTGATGACAGAGGTAGGATTAAAACTTAGCCCTCAAACTTTAGTGTGCATCAGAATCGCCTTTTAAATCACAGCCTCATGGGTCAGGAGTTTCTGATCCAGTTGGTCTGTGTGGAGGCCCAAGAATTTGCATTTATAAGTTCTCATGTTATACTGACAATGCTAATTCAAAGACACAACCACTTGTATAGTGAATTTAAGGCCCAGCCTATTCGTATTCCCATGTGGTCTCTCTTATAGAATTAGAGATATTTTTGAAACAAGGGGTTTGCCTAATTCCTTTTCTCAAATTTATTAAGTTTTCTTTATATTTATCAAAGTGTTAAAGTAGTATTTTATATTTTTGGTTTGCTTATATCAATAGCATTTTAAATGAGGATAACCCTAACCCTAACCCTATACCAATGTGGATATATCTAGTACATTGAAAGAGGTGTGAATCTCTTATTAAATTTTTGTTTCTAGTTATTTTTAATACTTTCTTCTTTAACTTTTATATTAGAATTATGGATAATTTAACTATTACTATGTTATGTAATTTTGTATTTGACATTATATTTACCTTCACCTGTGGGATTTATACTTTGGTACGATTTCACATTACTGTTTAGTGAGTTTTTGAACCTAGAGCCTTTAACTATGTCCTAAATTAGAATATTTTTGCTTAATGGGTGTATAAAAGCATTATACATTGAAATTTAAAATAGAAATGGATAAATGAAACTGTTATTATAGACAACAGGATAAATT
>CAUYRH010004478.1:0-20208 GCA_963574655.1 Perodicticus potto | reverse complement strand
GCCAGGGGGAAGGTGAATGAGTGCATCAATGAATGGACACAGTCCATCCATGGAATTCAGGCCTAGGAAATTCACAAGAAACTGACCTAGGCATAGGAAATGGGGGTTCCACATTTAGTCCCAAGTGTAAAGTGAAGGAGACATGATGAAGCAGCAGTTTCATGTAACACTAGGGTGAATTATAAATCCAAGAATGGTTTTTAGATAAAAGGCCTTTGCTCTCCAGGAGGGGGTGCTCTCTATGCAGGATGCTCAAATGATTAGCATTATCCTATTGATTTTGATTCTACTGTCCACTTAATTTGAGTATGTTCTTCATATTAATAGGAAAACTCACCCAATAACTCCTCAGTAACTCTCTGGGATGGCATCTATTTGTGCAAAGTAGGGCTCTGCATTTATAGTCATGTAACTAGATGATTACAATGTCTACAGTTAAGAGGATTGGGGTTCAAATATGCACCCTGGAGCTTACTGGCATTATAATGTTTGCAGCATTGTGTTTGATGAGAGGAAAGGGATGAATGGACTCTGGTTTGCCTTATTTACTTGGTAGCTGTATCACACATCTTCCATGCTCTATTTCACCTCTTGCGTCACTTGTTTCTTGGATCCTTGGCTGCCTATTTCCTTCTAGCCCAGTGATTCTCAACTGTGGGTCGCGACCCCTTTGGGGGTCGAACGACCCTTTCACAGGGGTCACCTAATATCAGTTATTTACATTATGATTCATAACAGTAGCAAAAATTACAGTTATGAAGTAGCAACGAAAATAATTTTATGGTTGGGGCTCACCACAACATGAGGAACTGTATTAAAGGGTCGCGGCATTAGGAAGGTTGAGAACCACTATTCTAGCCACTGCCAAGGTCACTGATTGTGCATGGGCTCTGCTCTCCTCACTGTGTCAGTCAGCCTCATGTGAGCATAAGTCAATGGTACCTTTCCACACGCTTCATTTCCTGTTGCTACAGAGGCATAAGACACAGCAGGGCCGGGAAGTTAATGCCCCATGCTGTAGTAAACCTTAAATCAATGGGGATTACAGGCTGGTAGATGAATTCCTCTCCCTTCTTCCTCCTGAAGGGACTATTCTGGGAGGCAGTTCTTCTCATGGCCTCTTTGAAGACAGTCCTGCAAAATCTGCAGCTAGTCATGATGAAACCTAGGATTTGAACCCCAATCCTCTTGACTGCAGACACTGTAATCATCTAGTTACATGACCAGTAACCTGGTCAGCCCTGACACCCCCGTATTTGTTTTCCCTTTTTCTCTGCCTCGCTGCTTCTCTCCTCTGCTCCTCTGGAATTGGACTCCTAGAAATAGAAGCACATAGGATCCATAGGGGATCCTTGCTAGAGGGGATTGCAAAAAAAGGACCCATCACACAAATATGTTCAATAATAACTGTTTTGCAACTCAGCTGCTTGACTTCCCTCCCATCTGTCTGTCTCACATACATAATGCATAAAATGACGTGATGGGGGGGACGACCTGCTTTTGAATTCTAAAGTGCCTTAATACCATAACTGATTATTATCAAAATTACCTTGTATCTCTAATTCTAAAGTGCCTTAATACCATAACTGATTATTATCAAAATTACCTTATATCTCTTAGGACTCAGAGGAACCAAGTTTTAGTTTTGGTTCTGCTATTTGACAATTATATGACTTTGTTTAAGTCATTCACTCCAGTGAACCTCAGTATAACTGAGAAGAGAATTTTCTGTGTGGCCACCACTGGATTTTTTTGACAGGTCAGTTAAATGATGACTATGAAAGCTCTGTCCACATGAAAGGTATTGCTAACAGCCATCACAATGACAGTGACAATGACTTTGTGCTTAGCAGTGACGTGTCGGGGACATGATGTGACGATTTCCAAGGCTTTGGAAGAAACTTCTGTTCGAAGAATTAGCAGCAGCTTTGAAAGCAAACCAAGATGGGCTGAAACCTTGAATCCCTGGTTAGTTGTTTCTGTCCCCCCTAATTAATATGTGAAAGACAACAGCTGAGTTTTCCATCCCTAACACATTTATTTCATTTTATTTGGGGCCTGCACTTTTTGCATGTCTCATATATTTTAGGTCTTACCTGGCCTTAAAATAAATCCCTTGTAAGTTGTCCTGCAAATGAAATTACTGTCTGGAAAACTGCAATTTCATCTTGAGAGCTTTATTATGCTAATAAATGTCAGGATTCTCAAATAAAGGAATTGCCTTTTTTTCTTTTTTTTCCCTGAGCCCTACAAATATAATGAAAAACAGTCATTCAGCTACAAGACTCAGCAGAGGAAAAATTTACAATCTATGACTAGAGAGAGAAGTTGTAAAGAACATTATGCAACTTAATGGAAGATAAACTTCAGGGAATGAAAGGGCAACTTGGGGTGTGAGTCAAGGAGATCCTTGTGTGGCAGAGATATTCTTAGGGAATATCTAAGGGGCATGAGCCAAAAGAGGCTATGGAGAGTGGACCTTGGAGAGCAACAGGGGGGAAGAAACGTGGGCTGCTTCTGGGAAGAGTGTAAGCATTACTCATGTCAGAGGGTGTCTCTGAAAGTAACTCAGGGTATTCTAACAGTAATGATAAATAATGTTTTAAGCCCTGTGTATGCGTGCTTGTGTGTGTGTGTGTGTGTGAGTGTGTGAGATCATTCTCTTAGTCATGCTTCAGGGAGACAATGCTTTCATGTCTATGAGAATAGAGCATCTCTATAATACTTGCACTGGGGAGACTGAGGCACAGACAGGTTCAGACCTTTCCCAGGATCACTTCTCTGAGAGGCTGCAGCACAGAAATTAGCCACAGTCTAGTTTCACAGTCTGCACTGACCTTACACTAGTGTAAACAAACACGTGGTGATTGTTGTTAAACATGCAGATTCTCCTGCAGAGGATCTAGGGTTGACCTTGAGGGTCTGTATTTCTCACAAGCTCCCAGATGCTGCTGATGCTGCTGGACTGTGGGCCACCCTTGAAGGAACCAGCCTTTGAAGCAAGGGTCAGAAAATTCTAGCTGCCTCACAAAACCAGCCTGTTTCCTATGGGTCTACAGCCTGAGAGATAAGCATGGGTTTTATGTTTTCAAATGGTTGGAAAAAATTAAAAAGAAGTATAACATTTTATGACCTGTAAAAATTACATTAAATTCAAATTTTTGGTATTCATAATAAAGTTTTATTGGAATGCAGCCCCACTCATTTGTTCACATATTGACTTTGGCTGTGTATGGCCCATGAGGCCTAAAGTATTTACTATGTGGCCTTGTACAGAAATAGTTTGCCAATTCCTACTTCCAATTAGGGTGCATATGTTAGGAATTCTTTTGCTTCTTTCTCTGCTTATCTAAATCTATCTTTTTTTTTTAAATTAAATCATAGCTGTGTACATTAATGCATTTATGGGGTACAATGTGCTGATTTTATATACAATTTGAAATACTTATATCAAATAAATCTACCCTTAAAGAAGATTCTAATGCCATCATTTATACTTCAAGGAAATTTGTGTGAATGTATCAAGTTTTCTGGTAGTGTTACATTTAAATTTTGAACCTTATCTCTTGTATTCTAGATTCTTTTCCTTGTGAAAGAATTTGAAACAAATGTAGAATTAGTAGAACAATTATATTGACACTTTACATGGGCATATGATCTTTACTTTCTAGAATTTATTTTATTTTTTTATTTTGCCCTCGCATCTGGGAGGTTCTGGAAATCAGGCAATGCTTTATTTATCTGTGTATTTTAGGGTGCCTGGAACAGTTGATATTGTGGAATTGTATTTGTTATGTATTAGGGACAAGCAGATTGTGCCTATTTCAAAGCCTGCTTTAACCTCCAGGGGACCCCTCTGATAGAAAAGTCTTGGCTGAGTAGTCAGGCTGCTTTGGGTTGGAATATTGAATCTACTATTACTTTCAGATGTTAAGAAGAATAAACAAACAAGCTAACAAACCAATAAAATTGAGAAAGTAGAAACTAGCTTTGCTGACAGCAATTCTGAGATGGAGGAACTGAAAATTGAAACAGAAATCACATTTGACAAATATGTTCTGTGACTTGCAAAACAGATAAATGGAGCCAAGCCACAGCAAGAAAGAGACACTGTCTAAACTCCAACTCTTTAGCCAGCAAATTCAAAACCATATGTGTTAGCTAAGACTTCAGGTGCACTGATCAAATGGTAAACTCTACATAACTTAAATCGTGATAAAATGTCCCCCCTTTTTTTGGGAACAGTCTCACTCTGTCGCCTTGAGGTCTAGCACTGTGGCATCATCATAGCTCACAGCAACCTCAAACTCCTGGGTTCAAGCGATTCTCCTACCTCAGCCTTCCAAGTAGCCAAGACTATAGGCACCCACCACAATGTCTGGCTGGTTTTTCTATTTTTTTTTTTTTTTGAGACAGAGACTCAAGCTGTCACCCTGGATAGAGTGCTGTAGCATCACAGCTCACAGCAACCTCCAACTCCTGGGCTCAAGCGATTCTCCTGCCTCCACCTCCCAAGTAGCTGGAACGACAGGCACCAGCCACAACACCAGCTATTTTTTTGGTGGGCCTGGGCTGGATTTGAACCCGCCAGCTCAGGTGTATGTGGCTGGTGACTTAGCTGCTTGAGCCACAGCCGCCGAGCCTGGTTTTTTATTTTTAGTAGAGACGGGGTCTCACTTTTGCTTAGGTTGGTCTCCAACTCCTGAGCTCGAGCAATCCACCTACCTCAGCCTCCCAGGGTGTTAGGATTACAGGCGTGAGCCACCGCGCCAGGCAGTGATAAAACGTACTGAACATTTGCCATTTTAAGTGGACAGTTCTGTGGCATTAAGCACATTTGAATACCTTATTGTGCAGTTATCATCACCACCCATTTGCAGAAGTCTTTTCATCTTGCAGAATTGAAACTCTGTCCTTATTAAACCGTAACTTCTCATTCCTCTTCTTCGCCCAGCCCCTGGCAACCCCAATTCTACTTTTTGTCTCTATGAATTTGATTACCTTAGGCACCTCATAAAAGTGGAATCATACAGGATTTGTCTCTTTGTAACTGGCTTATTTTGCTTTGCATAATGTCTTCAACTTTCATCCATGTTGTAGGATGTGTCAGAATTTCCTTCCTTTTAAGGAAAGGAAATAAATAATATTCCATTGTCTATATGCACCGCATTTTATTTATCCATTTACCTGTAGATGGACACTTAGATTGCTTCTGCTTTTGGGCTATTGTGAATAACAGCTCTGAGCATGGTCATACATTTTCATGACTTTTGTTCTGGTGATAAAATCATTAATGGTTATAGCAACTCCCTTGTTTCCAGATTCTGATCAATCCCTGCCAAGGACATTTACCTCCAGCTTCCCAATCTCAGTAAGTAACCTTTCCTAACTTTTGCTTTTTGATGTTCTGTGATTACTTCGGTATATCTTCTCCCTTTCTATGATAAGCTAATAAACCTAACTTTGGCTACTTGTGTATTCCTGGTAGAGTTTAGCTGATGGGCTTTACAAAGATCTTACCTGTGATGTGTAGTTCTCCTGATAGATTCATCGTTTTCTTTCCACTGACCGTGTTGATAGGGGTTGTGACTTCCCCTCTGTGGGTGGCGTCTGGTGCCCATTTACATCCTCATCTCAGAATGAGCTCAAGGATTGGTTGGGCTTATGAACTCATCCCCTAGACACTGTTCCTCACTGTTCAGGGGAGGATAGTGAGGTGGTGCAGCCAGAGACAGACCCCCACACGGCTGTGTCAGCTGCTATTCTGAAGGTAACTTTCACACCCTGGAGGCACCCCGTGTCAGAGGCCCAGTTGTCACAGAGTTCCAGTTTCCCGGAAACAGAGAGGGAGGAAGCTGAGGGAGCATCCGTCCTGTGTAGAAGGAGGAGCCCAGCAGAGCTTGTTCCTGCAGATCCTTGGTCCATTTGCCACGAGGGCTCTGCTTATCATGGACAGCCCCTCCTACTTCCCTAGAAGGAGGGGGCAGCAGGGTATGGGGGGAGAGTAATGGGGATCACCAATATAAGTATGAATTTAAATGGCAGAAAAATAGAAGAGACTTCAAGGAAGAGGAAACAATTGTCATAAGCAAAGATCTGGAGGCACGTAAGAGTGTGTGTGTGCACGCGCGTGTGTATGAATGTAGGCGTGGAAAGGGCTCGCCAGACATCGTCCTCCCCTCCTCCCTATCACACATGCTGAACATTTGCACAACCAACTTCTTTATAAGGGACACATTCTGTTCAGAGTTTCAGCTGTGAGCCAAAGGTCTTGTACACTTCCGCACCCTAAAGGAGTCAGGAAAAGATATATGAGGAGCAAATCAAGTTATATAGTCTAGGCTAGATTTCTGGCCAAAACCCAAGTTATTGGACAGTAGTGCTTTGTACCAATAACTTGGGTTTTGGCCAGAAATTTAGCCTAGACTTTATATAACTTAGTTTGCTCCTCATATATCTTTTCCTGACTCCTTTAATCAATATTGTATACTGCTAACTAGCTTTTATGTCCTTAATGCTGGCATGCTTCTTGTTAATTTCCCTCTTATTCTTACATCTTCATGGGTTTTTATATTTGGCTTATTCTGATTGGCTGCAATTATTGCTTTTCATCCTGTTTTTAACAATTCGTTTCTCCCTGGGCAGCTACTGTGCAATATGACGGGGGGAGAACCCAACCGGTTATCTGGGGCACTGAATCCTTTCTAGCCTCATACTTCTACTGCTAGCTGATTGTTGAACAGAATCACAGAAAGTTCTTTGAGTAATTAAGCCTCTTCCCTTATTTCTAGTTTCTTTTTTCTTCTTTTTCTTTCTTTCTTTTTTTTTTTTTTAGACAGAGCTTCAAGCTGTCACCCTGGCTAGAGTATCATGGCGTCACAGCTCACAGCAACCTCCAACTCCTGGGCTTAAGTGATTCTCTTGCCTCAGCCTCCCAAGTAGCTGGGACTACAGGCACCTGCCACAATGCCTGGCTATTTTCTGGATGCAGTTGTCATTGTTGTTTGGCAGGCCCGGGCTGGATTCAAACCGGCCAGCTCCGGTGCATGGGGTTGGCGCCTTAGCCGCTTGAGCTATAGACACCGAGCCTATTTCTAGTTTCTAATGATTTATGAAAAGTAAGGAAACTTATGGCAAACCAAACAGGATGACAAAATATTACACTGATATAAAAAGTTAGTATTCCAATTTAAGTAGTATAAATAAATTCATTAAAAAATCTGTTCTAGTAGCCCAGAGTCTAACTCCAGCCCATTATTTTGGGAACAAATCAGACACCTTCCAAGTCTGCCTAAGAAAACATCATTTTCCATTAACGGCTTTGCAATTTGTTCAAGAGGCATGGAATCCCTGAATAAATGGGCCATTGGAAACTAATTAATGACACTCCACATTAGAAACATTTTTAACCTTATGAGTAGGTACTAACTCATAGCTGAAACAGAAATGTGAAGTCATTCGAAGAACAACTCAACCTTTATTACTTAGTATATACCAAGGGAGGAATACTGTGTGTTAGAAACCTTTACCTGACACATACATGGAAATGATACAGCCCAGGCTGGTAGATGTAATACACAGAGCTGTTAAAGAGAAAATGTCAGTATTCACAATGGAGATTTATGTTCTCAATTAAGCAATTCAATTGTTGGTTTAAGGAAGGTACTATTTCTCCAAACAAGTTTAAAAGCCCCTTGAGCACTAATTTTTAACCAATTGTATCAAAAGGACAAAGGTGACTCAAAAAGGAGACAAAGAGACACATTTCATAGACTCTTTAAGGTTTTCCTCTTGTCTGTTTCTTACTTCTGTAGATGGAATTATTCTTCTGTCCCATTGAATAATAATTTGTCTTTTTCCACCAACACCTGAGAACGGCTAGGAAAAGAAGATCCAGGGGCTGTTGGTGTCTGTATTAGTCAGGTCCCTTGGAGCAGTGGTTCTCAACCTTCCTAATGCTGCCACCCTTTAAAATAGTTCCTGTGGGTCGTGCCCCACAGGTTGAGAACCACTGTCTTAGAGGGAAGAGGAAGGAGTTTCAAAAAGGGGTCATTTGAGGAGGGTTCATTTACAAAGGTGAGGGCGTAGGGGAGCCACAGTGGGAAACGCTGACCTGGGGCTTAGTAGCATCCTCAGCTTCACCTGCTAGCACAGAACAACAAAGGAGAGGGCAGCTCAGGAAGAGAAGAAAGGTGCATATGGGGGGAGGGCAGTGCCTGCGGCTCAAAGGAGTAGGGCTCCGGCCTCATATACCAGAGGTGGTGGGTTCAAACCCAGCCCCAGCCAAGAACTGAAAATAAAAATGCACATAGGGTTGGCCATTTTGGAAAAGCAGGGCAGGATGTGTCCAGGGACAGAGCCAGCCAAAGGCAACCTTTCAAGGAGGTATCTGGGCAATAGATAAATACCCCAGGCTCACTCTCTTCTTTCCTTCTAATCTCTGTGGGGCTCCTCATTGGCTGAACCATTCTAAAGCCATAGTGTTTGGAACTCTTGGTGCAATCTATACAGACCAACCCTCCAAGGTGGAGAAGGACAAGCAACATACCTGGAAGGGAAACTGTTTTTGTAGGAGATATAAGGAATAAAAGCTTTTCCTACTGGCACACATAACACACGACACTGAAAATTTCACATCTGGTCACCAAAATGCATGTGGATTTCTCTCTACCAACAACCAATTCTCCAGTGGATACCAGCTCGATGTTAACTCATTCTGACACTGTCTGGGAGGTGGAACCAGATCCCTCAGGTTAAAGTCTTAGCCCCACCAGCCTGTCCCCACTGCAGATGCCAGTCACATCTGCAGTGGGGACACCTGTATTTCTGTATTTCACCTGTATTTCTGATCAACCAGTTACACATCAGAGTTCCTGTGACCACCTCCCTGGGTTTGATTCATTAGCTAGGATAGCTCACAGAGCTCAGGGAAATACTTATCTGTTTATTATAAGGTGTATTATGAACAGCCAGATGGAAGAGATGCATAGGGCAAGGTATGTGGGAAGGAGTGGGGGGCTTCCATGCTCTCTCTGGGGGTGCCGCAAATCCAGAGCTCTCTGAAACTTGTCTTTTGGGTTTATATGAAGGCATAATTTGGTAGGTTTCATAGGCCACTGATTATCAACTCAACATTCAGCCCCTCTCTCCTTGCCAGAGTCACCTACCAGGTAGCTCTGTCTAGTTTCTCTATATAGTTGTTTTATGGTTTCTGCAGAACTAGGGGACAGCCATTGGGAATGGCTGTTGTCATTGCCTCATCAGCTAATCTAAGCATAAGATGAAATTATTAGGGTGATTTCTGGCAAATTAGAAGAGAGAGATGAAATATAACTGTGGTTTGGACTTCTGACTAAATCTGATATGGCTGCATTGAAACGTCACAAAAACAGAAGGATGGAAAACAAAAATATTCCAGCCCTCTAATCACAGGGTTGGTTCTGCTGACAACCAGCCCCCCTCCTGAGGCTATCAAGAAGACCATCAAGAGTTGCCCCATTAGAACAAAAGATGCTCTTGTTACTCAGCAATTTACAAAAGCCCAAGGAGCTCTGTTTCATGAACTCTGGTCAGAGACCAAATATTAGAGCAAAAGATTCTTTTAGCATCTCTTTCTAGAAGGGCTTAGGAGCCTTGTCTCAGGAATCGGGGGCAGGGACCAAATATATATTTGTATTATACAACAACTTCACAGTGCCAACCTTGAGTCCTCTCAGTTACTCAGAAATTGTATCTCTGCCTATTATCTGTTTCATACACCATGTTCAGCTTTCTAGGTCACCCCACAATGCCCATTAAGGTGCTGTTTTTTCCTTGATTTGAAGGTAGAAGCCAGAGCTTATAACCAAATGTCTGGCATTTAAACTTTGCAGTTATCACCTCACACGATGAGGTGATCCTCACCCTTCCCTCCATGCCTGAGATGGGCTCTGGGATGGCAGGGTGCTGCACCCTTTATGACACCCCTTTGGTATGCTGCTTAGGATCAAGTTCATGGCATTCTCATTGGTTTTATTTTTATCAGTGAGCCCATTCTATAATAGCTACATTTCCATCCTGGATGTGACCTTGGAACAGTCTCTAATTAAAGGTTGATTTCACTTTTTCTGCTTTTCTCCCCTTACTTCCAATCTGAAAGCTCTCTGAGTCTCGTCCTTTTGTGTTTATATGAAGGCATCATTTAGTAGGCATCACAGGCCACTGATGATCAACTCAACATTCAGCCCCTCTCCCCTCGCCAGAGTTAACTACCAGGTAGCTCTGTTGACAAGCAGCCCCAATCCTGAGGGCATCCAGTTTCTCCATGTAGTTGTTTCATGGTTTTTGTGAAACTCCTCCCCATGGAGTAGATTCTTTCCTTTTTGGTGTCTTCAACATTAACAATAGACTTCATCACAAAAAGACTCCATGGAAGTCAGCACACTAAGGGCTCTTGTCTTGGCCTCCCTAGAAGTTCTTCATCTGAACCTGTGGTTCAGGCTTTCTGCTTGACTCCTTTTAGGCTGCAAACCAGGGCTCTGATGCTGGGAGAATATGGAGACCTTGGGTCTCACCCACCAGGAAGCTCTGCCCAGTTTTTCCATGTAGTTGTTTCATGGTCTCTGCAGAACTAAGGGACAGTCATGATGAAAACGGCTGTTGTTATTGCCTCACTGGCTCATATGAGCATGAGAAGAAATTACTAGGGTGATTTATGGCAAGTTACAAAGGAGAGATGAAATTTAACTATGGTTGGGACTTCTAGCTAAGTCTGATAGGGTTGTATTGAAACTTCATAAAAACAGAAAGACAGAAGGCAAACTAGCACAGAGGTAAACGATCTTCAGTTGTCTTGTTTGTGTCTGCCCAAATACAAAGGACAGGATTAGATGTCAGGCATGAACAGAAAGATCTAAAAATGTTTCCCATCATACTTACATTAGAATTATCCAAACAAACAACTAGGCGTCAACTCCAGAGATGCTGCTGCTGTTGACTTGGAATGGTGCCTCTGCATCAGTGTATTTTAAGGAAATGGGGACTCTGTGTTCCTGAAAGTAAGTGCTCCTCTCCAGGGGGAATAGAATGGTACAAAGTACGGTCTTCGTGGGGTGATGGCGTTTAATCTTTGTAATTTAGGAAGCTATGCAAGAAACCTAACTTTACTTTTGTTGCATTGAACCTACTTTATATCAAGGTCCCATTCCGCTAAGGTTAATGCTAATTTTATGTTAAAATTAGGCACTTTGCTCTCCCTTCTTCTTTCTGGGGTGGACTTACAGCATTGGAGTATTGATGGTTTAGCCTTGCAGGTGCAGGACTGATGTCTACCTTTCAGGAGACGTTCCATCCTACTCAGTGTACGCAGGTCTTTAGAGTCTGTCCTACTTCCCTGATGGATGCTGGCGGAGGCTTCTGACTAGTTTTTAGCCATAGGGTTCAGTCTACCAACCAATAGTCTTGCCTAAATTCAAAGCTTCAATCTGTTCTTGCTCAAAGCCACATAGGAAAGGGCAAGTCTTTTTTCTGGGCTCTCTCCATCCAGATGTGTGGGGGCAGCCTTGGGAGATCAGGGCTCTACTGCTGAAAGAACAGGTGGACTCTGGGCCCCATTGTGACCGGCCTTGGGTGCATCTTCCTGGGTACCGTCTCGCTAAGGCCTTCCCTGCTGTTTTTCTGAGCCTGATGATGTGGGGTCATGAGCAGGCTTGTGCCAGCTCTCAGACCCCAACCAAGCTGGGCCTGCCAGGTCTCCCTTGGTGCTCAGCCTGCAGGGATCCAGGATGTGGGCTTCTTTCAGGAGTGCTCAACAGAATTCAACTATCTTCTTCTCCTCTCCAGTTCTTTTCCCCTTGCCAAGTAGGAGGGTCTCTATCTAGTCCAAGGATCACAGTGGGCAAGATTCAACAGGTTTGGTCTATGTGGTCTTGTAAACTTGTACTTGGATTGCAGTCTTTGACTTTAAAGCCAAACTATGTTGGTGATTGTGAAGTGGAGAGATGGGCATTTGGTGGTTCATTATACTACTACATACCTTGTTTCTTCTTATGTATATGTTTGGAATTTTCTATGGCAGACAGGTTTGAAAAAAAAAATTTTTTTTAAAGGCAAGTATTTGATATTAGATTCTCTGATTTCCTTATGAAAACACCCCTAATGGGTGCTTCATGTCTACAATTCTGAAGGGGCAAAGATTAAAGAATGTGTGTGTGTGTGTGTGTGTGTGTCTGTGTTGTATCTGTGTCATTATCTCTGTGCTTTGTGTGTCTGTGTGCCATAAGGGGACCAGCGGAGCACCAGAGTCTCCCCCTGTCCCAGCCCTTGGGTCCCCGCCTTGCCCTTGCTGAGTGCGCTGGTCCTGGGGGAATTATCGTGAATCCTTTACATCCTTGATTTCGACTTTGGCCTATGGGACTCCCGTAGGGACTCCCTATGGGACTCCTGTTTCCCATTCCCTCTTCTCCAGGGCCCTCCTTGGTCCTGCCTGCTCTCCCCCCTCACCTCTGCTCTGTGCCTCTTGCAGCCTAGCCCCTCCCCACTGAGACTGTGGCTGTCTTGACTCTGGGAGATCAGGGCCCTTTGGAAAGCATCATTGGCCCTTGGCTCGATTGCCAGTTAGGGGCAATGAAAAATTCAGAAACTTGCACCATCTCCTCACCAGACATAGTCCTCAAAGACCTTCAGGGTTCTGAGCTCTCAGTGGAGTGCTGTCTGGCACCATCACTACACCATAGCAAACCGCATGTGTTAACGCTTCCAGAGTAACAAGGGCCTCTGGAGAGAACAAGTGGAGGGATAGGAGGCTGCATTCCAGAGGCCACGGCCCTGCTGGCATCAGCTTTCCTGACAGGCAGTCTGAGTCCAGGGTGAACAGGACAGCTTGCTGGTCATCGCCAGTCCCAGGGTGGGAGGTCCTGCTGGTGGCATCAGGGAGATGCTGATGTTGCAGTTCAAGTCTGGAGGCTGCTGCAGAAGTCCCTGTTGCTGGGGGAGGCCAGTCTTTTGTTCTATCCAGGCCTCCAGCTGATGGGATGAGGCCCACTTACATTGTGAAGGATAATCTGTTTCATCAAAGTCTATCAATTTAGGTGTTAATTTCATCCAGAAACATCCAGAATAATGTTTGACCATATATCTGGGCACTGTGTTCCAGCCAATTAATCCATACAATTAGCCATCATGGCAGCCTTTAAATGCTGAGGCCAGTGCTGCTGTTAAGCATTGACCTCTCTATGACACCACCTAGGTCATGGTGACCTTATGGAGGCCTTCCTCAGTAGTCCCCTCTTTGTCGGTCTGCCACGCTCCTGGGGATCCCATCTATGCTTTAAACTAAAAGGGCCTGGATCTTTTAGTTTAGCATTGCCAAACAGGCCTTTGCCAAATCTCTCCCCTCTGCTTCTTCACTCTAAAATCAGAGACGGAAGTTTGCCCCTGGGCTCTGTTCTTTCTTTGAGGCTGGCCTATTCAAAGGCATGGGATTAAAAATGGCCCTCCCGGCAGAGGCCGCCAGGATGGATTCCTCTGGAGCGCTCCTGGGAAAGCACACCTGTCAGCGGCTTAGGAGCCTGTCCAGGCTGGTTTCCACTTGCTCGCAGGTGCAGAGCAGTGAGCTGCTGCAGGCACCCGCCTGTGTTCTTTGGGTATTTGATGTGACGCCTGAAAGCCGCTCACATTAGCTCCAGCTTATATGCTCTTCCCAGAGGAGATGGGGAGCTGCAGTCCTGCTGAGCCCCAAGATTGCAGAAGTGCATTCATTGCTCTGCAGACAGTGCTTATTCAGAAGTAACAGGAGACTCCTCTGGACCCCTTCTATGACAGGGGACCCCTGACCTCAGATACTGCTGCTGGAACCTGTAAGACAATGATGAGAATGTAATCTCAGATTGGAACTCCCTGCCCCTTGCCTGCTTTCCAACCGTTTGGGCTTACACTGGTCCCTCTCTCCAGATTCATGTTAGACCCAGGGAAACACATGCCCCGTCTAGCCAGCGGGGACATGTCCTGGATGTCTGCTAAGCTCCTGGCCTGTGCTGGGTGCCAGGAACACAGGGATGAGAGAGACACTAGCAGTGCTGGTAGGTCTGAAAGGGTAAGTCAGTGCTATTACTTTGCCACCCACCAAGTGCCTGTTTTGCCATGCCCGCGGCTGACATCATGTTTTTGATAGCTCGTGGCTGCTGCTCTCCATCAACCTGTCCTAGGGCAACTGGAGCCACTTTGCCAATAAGTGCCTTTGAGTTTATGTTTCCACCTTTATTCTCCACCCCCAGGAACCAAGGCCTGTCAGGTGTGGGGTGTGAAAGCCTAGCCTTTTGCCTTGGGCTGGGAACATTCTGAGGTGGATTCCTCAGGGAATGTGGGGGTCAGACTGAAGCCACCCTCTGCTTTGCTTTTGCCTGAGCTCCCTCTCTGGCTTGGCTGTACCCCTCCGGGTTCTCCCTGCTTCCCACTCCCTCACCATCTTCCTGGGGATATCTTCCTCTCAAAGTCACCTCTGAGGAGGTCTGCCCCTGAGCCAGCTGCAGAAACCTGGTCAGAAAAATACAAAACCATATGACTAAGTTTAAGGGGTGCTAGGAGCACAGTACAAGGGCTCTGTGTTTTGTGAAGGTGAGTGTGTGACACACAGAAGAAAATATTTCAGGGAAAGATCATTGGTGCCACGATGTTCACGTAGTGGTCACAGGGCTGGTGGCAGTGGTGGTGCTTCTGGTGCTTGTGAGTTGTCGCAGAGGCACTGTTGCTTGTTTTACACTGAAGTCATTGTGGTTTTTTATGCTTTCTTTCATTCTGCCCATGAAGAGGCTTTCTCCAGCCTTCCTGGTAATCCTGTGAGTTCCCTCATGTACTCTTTCTTTTGCAACCAAGAGCTCCGCCTCATCTTGAGTCAGGAGTTTGGGGAGGATGGAGGGAGGGGGCAAAGCAGGGCTGCGAATGGAGGTGTGAAGGGCACTGGGGTCTCGGGAGTGGTGGGAACTTGGCATTATTAGGGAGGGTATCAGGAAAGAGGCAGAAAGAGCCAGGAGCCAGTGCAGAAGGATCTTAAGTGCTGTGCTGCAGAGAAAGGACTTGTGTTTTGCTTCAAAATGTAATCCAAATGGGGAGTGGTCCTTTGACACTCAGTGACCTAAAGTCTTTGACTCTAAAATCAATTGCAGTCTACTTACAAATGAAAATTTCTGCAACATCTTTCTCCAGCTTCCTAGATCCACAAGTCAAGGGGTAACAGAGGAGAAAGGGGCTCAGCTGAAGGATTCCAAGGAGCAGGATCATTTTCAAAGCGTTTCCCATGCTCTATCTAGTTTGGAAGTTTTATTATTATCATCTCATTTTGTAGATGAGGAAACTGAGGCTCAACTAGCTTACGAGACTTACTGAAGTTGTTCCGTTACGGATACCGATGCTAGTACGGGAACCCAGACTCTCCAGGTCCACAGCACCAAGTTCCTCCCTATGTGCGCTCAGGTGATTTTATTTGCAGGTCACGTTCCAGTGTCTGCCCAGAGCACATGTGAAATACAGCTCACCTCCAGTGTGGCGATGAGGCATCAATCTTATTTCTTCTGTGTCTTTCTAGTTTGGACGTGAGAGAAGATGTACATTTATCAGGGTTGACTGAGAACACTACTAAGAACTCAGCTCCAAGTCGGCTGTGAGCCTCAGGGTTTGTAGATATAGGTGGGTCTAACCTTGGCAGCGAGGGGCTAATAAATGATGCTATGACATGCGTAAGTTTGAGATGTGGCGATTTACACATTTGTGGAAGCCAAAGCCCTTTACTAGTATGAATGAGCGGTGTGCTGCTGAGGACATGTGCCTACGGGAAGAATCCACACGGTGGTAACTGTCACCACTCACTGAACATCCACCGTGTGCCAGACATCAAGCTGGCAACTCTACGATCCACACAAAAGTGTGCTGAGGCAGTTTGAGTCATGCTCATTTTACATATGTAGAATCCAAGGTCCCAGATGTTTAAGCCCTTTGGCTGAGATCACATAGCAAGCAAGTGGAAAAATTTTGTCTGACTCCAAAGTCAGAGCATTTCCACCTAGTATCTTGTTACTCCAAGTGTTGTCTTTGGACCATCAGCATCACCCGGGGGCTTGTCAGAAACGCAGGATCCCAGGCTCTACTCTAGACGTAGCTAATTAGAATGTACATTTTAACAACCTCCCCGGGTGATGTCTGTGCACATTAAATTTCAAGGCATTGTTCTGGGTTACACTATCTCAGCTTCATCCTTTCAGGATCTTGAGAAAGGAATCCTTGTTGCCATAGTCTCAATAGAGTATGAGTACAACAAAGTCTCCTAGAACATTTCTTTTACCCTTTAACGTGGAGAATTGTCCCATTTTAGCCCCGTAGTTTACCTATGAGTCTTAAACTGCTGGGGCTAATTTTGTAAGTGGGCGGGGCGGGCAGGGAGAGTGGCGGCCAGGCCCGTGATGTTCTGTTTGGCCAGCAGGGGGCACCCGCAGCCTCTCTAGCGGCAGGAAGCTCCCTACCTTCCCTGCCCGTGTGGAGGGTGCAAAGCTTAGATTAAAAGTAAGGCTATGGGAGAGAAGCCTTGCTCTCTGCTTGCTTGGCCCGGGCCACCTGGCTGTTCAGCGCTATGGTGCAGAGGTGCAGAGAGGCTTTTGTTAATGTTTGCGTGTTTCAGGAAGAGCCTATGAACCTTTTGGGGGGTGGGGGCTGCAAACCAACCCTTGGAAGCAGGTGCTATGGACAGGACGGAGTAGGGGGGCAGGTAAAAGGGAAGCCCGGATTCTAATTTTGGCTTTCCCACTAACTTACAATGTGACATTGGGTCCCGGCTCCTTTTGGGCCTTAGTTTCCTTGGCTGTCTGAGGCATAAAGTGCAAAGATCACCTGTAAGGTCTTTTCAAGGTGGAACATTCTATGAAGTCATAATTAAAATGCCCCGAGAGAACACTCTCTATTTAAAAGAATTTTTTGTTGTTGTTGTCAAATCAAACTGTGCAAAGCTAATTATCACTTCTTAATTCATCTATTTTTCTAATTTCACTTTTTTCTGTCTGTTTTTTAGGTTTAAAAAAATATTTAAAAAATGTATGAAAAGTCACAAAACACAAATTTGAATAAGTTGCCAATACTGCAAACATCCCTAAATCCAGAAAGATAGCATACTATTTTTTTTAACTAAATAACAGCCTAACACATCTATATAAGGACTTTTATCTTTCTACAGATTTTTTTTGCTTCGTATACTTTGATCATCTTCCCATATAACTGCCATTTTATACTGTTTTTCATACAAGGGATTAACAAGATAATCTAGCTTTCCTCTCAGATTGATCAAAATTTACATCTTATTACTGATAGGTGGGATGTATAAACCTTGCAACTTCAAATACTATAGGATTGTCTTTTTTCAAATAGAAAACCTAAAAATCCTATCTCACCCTATTCATTTCAACAAAGAATATGGTACATTTAAAACCTTATACACCATATTCTTGAATCTGTTCTTGAGAATAGAGAACTTCCATTTGACTGTCGGCAAGAATTCCAGATTCAGGAATTAATCATATGTATTTGATGACTTGAAGACTTTTTCAGATTAACTTTTAGATGGGTACACTCCAAACCTTCTTTGTCCTCCATTCTCATTTATTTACGGTGTTCAGTCCTAGGATACATTCCTAGGTAATAGAACTAGTGGTCCACTACCTTTTTGAGAGAGTGTCAGATGAGTCAGCCTACGGAGTATTCCTGGAAGCCATTTCTACACACGCCGGATATTTCTCCAGAGCTAAGTTGGCAATCAGGGCTGAGTCCACTGTTGTTGCTAAAGTATTTCCACCATGGGGTGGTGGTTGTGGTGGGCAGTAAAGGCCACTGGCTATGGCTGAGCAACTCTCTAACCTTCCCCAAGAGAAGCTTCAGAAGAGTGCGGCTGACTGGAAAAACTTCTTTCACACTTTAAGATTTCTTCACCTCTCCTGACCTGATCCAAAACTTAATGCCATTTCCCTTGTCTCTGATGAGTCCTTTGTGCTTATTCACTACTTTTCTTTCCACATTCCTAAAGTTGGCTTAAGATGGAAATAGTTGCATCCTGCTCTTTCTTTTCACCTCAGACCACAAGTTGAGAATCAGCATGAGAAAAGGATGACATTGTTTATCTAGAAATATTTCTCATGTAGGTCTCCCTGCCTTTTGCCCATGCTGGTGCTTATTTGCCTAAGTTTATTTACTCCCCTGAAAAAAAAAATTAAACCTGATATAAGAATGTAGTGAGCCAAAGTCAGAATGAGGAACTTTCTGTTAAAAAGGTAAATTGAAGTACAATTATTATTTTTTTTTCAGAGTAACGAAAAGAGATTTAGGAAGAACAAAGAGAAAGTTTAGAGCATTTCCAAAGACACAATTTGTTTTTCAAAAACATTTGAGTAAACAATAATTCATGAACTAGGAAGCTCGAACCCAGAAGTGGTTTGGGAGCTCCACTGAGAACACGAGGGAGTGGAAGTTTAAAGGAACGTGGAAGTAAAGCAAAGAAAATATTTGTTGAGTTTTAGTTGCCTTATTTTTCCCACTGAAAAATTCCTAGTTATGTAATTATAAGTTTGTTGGCTGCTTCTGACTGGGTGAGCTTAAACTCTGTTTTTTCTTCCATATAGTCATGGACAAGAAATAGCTCAAGTTAAATTTTGCTTATGTTTGCAAATCAAGCAAGATTAAGGCCACTTATGAGGCCTACTTGACTCTGCTCAGAAAATCTCCAGGCCTGTCTCCATTTTAATTCATTTAACAACTCCATAAGACAAATGACCCCACTTCTTCAAAAAAGATATGACATGAATGAAAAAGTGGGAGTGGAGTGGGGAAGTAACTTTGAGATGAAAAGAAACTTAAGAGACAGAAAATGCAATGCATGGACACTGTTTGGATCCTGGTTTGAACAAACTGACTATAAAAATATTTGTGGACCATGTAGGGACGCTTGTGCATCCTAAGGATTCTTGTTAAATGCTATGGTTAGGTGTGATATGCTGATAGTTCAGATTATGGTTCAGCCAATGGGTATCACTCTCTACTCGCCTCCTCCCACTGGGGGAGACACAAGGAAGGAGGCAGATGTAAATCGCAGAGGATGACGGGGACCTTAGTCAAGGGGGGTGGGGGCACAACACGGTTGTAGGAAGGGGATGGACCACAAAACCATTTTTCTCTATTTTCCCTTCCCCATACAGTTAAACTTTTTCCTGGCCTTGGGCTTTACTCAATTCCTGACTCCTTTCTCTTCCAATCCCCTCAAACCGGGCTGGCCTCTGATCTTGTGTTGTCTGTCATAGCTCATGCTGTCTGTACCCTCCCTGAATGCTGGCTATACTCCCAATGAGTTTACAGGCCACTGCTTGGAGCTTGGCCCTTGGTCACCTCCTTGGTTAGACAAGCGGCTCTTTAGGGAAGGGCCATGGTTAGGTCTGAGGTCTGTTGTAGCCCTTGCATCTTATGAGCTCAGAAAAGTTTTGCTGATTAAAAAGTCCACCAAGTGAAGACAAGTTATCCTGGAAAATGTATTTGCATAGTGATGGGGTGGCTCGTACCACCTGGAGGGGAGTGAGGCAGGAACCTGCTGACCTCTTGGAGGGCAGTGAAAGCAGAGGTTTTGTTTCACTATGTCCTATCCCTGATGGCAGCTCTTCAGGAGACTCTCGCCTGGCAAATAAGAGGCTGGTGGGCTCCCCTGCAGTGGCTCTCAGACCTGGTCACATGCTAGAAACACCTGGAGGGCTTATAAAACTCATCTTGATGCTCAGGTCCACCCCTAACCCAGAATAATTTAAACAAAATCTCTGGGGAATGGGAGCGGGGTGGGTGGGCTAGGCATCTTAGCTTTAGAAAGCCATCCAGATGATACCAATTGTAGCTAAGGCAGCGATGCAGTGGACTGTGGACATCTTTGCCCCACTGCAGAGCTGGGATTTAATGGAGCCATTTACAAAGCTGCCAGCTGCTCCTTGTTGGCTGTGCCAACAGAGAGAACAAGCTCATGGTTTTTAATTTTTATAAAATACAGTCAGTAGTCCCAACAGTAAGCAAGGGAAAATTCTTTTTTTTTTTCTTTAAATATATGTATTTTATTATTCTTCATTACATTATTTCCCCCCCCACCCCTCCGTGGTAAGACAGAATTGATTTACAGAAAAGAATACAGAAAACACCAAAGCTCCTGGTAGAGGGAGAGATTTCAAG
>CAUYRH010004477.1:0-14426 GCA_963574655.1 Perodicticus potto | reverse complement strand
GGCTCTGCTGAGCTGGCTAGGGTGCCAGATGTCCTGCATCAATTCTCCCTCTCCGAGTGGAAACCCCAACTGCTGTTAGGAAAAAGGGGCAAAGACTCGATCTAACTGCTTCCTGCTGGTTCGGGCGTTGATAGAAGGGGACAGTTAGGGTTTCTCCGGAGGGAGAGTGATTCAGGGGTTCATGGACTGGAACCATCTTTATTGCGTGTGGCTTGATGACCTTTCTGGAAAACATAAATCTGATTAGTGTAATCAGTAATAGGCAAAGGTAGAACAGCATCAGGTCAGAAGCACTTATTCAGTGATGCTAAAAAGAAACCATATTAGGATTTTTCTAGCTGTTTCCTAAATAATAACTTCAAACTTTCTTTTGGCTCACAAGTGTAGCTGGTCTGTGGTTGGCTGTCTTCATTGTCTGCCTCCGTAGAAGATGGAGGATATTTCTTATTGTTTATCTTCATTGAAGCAGTTTCTTGCCCTCAGAAGCATCCTGACACAGATAATCATCTTCTAGAACCCAGTCATCTCTCCCTTGACTTAGTCTGTTTTGTGTTGCTGTATCAGTATACTTGAGAGTGGATAATGTAGAAAGAACAGATGTTTATTTCTTATAGTTCTGAAGGTTGGAAGTCCAAGGTCAAGGGACCAGAAGTTGGTACCTAATAAGGGCTCAGATTGTAATTCAGGATGGCACTTGAATCCTGAATGCTCTGGCGGGGAGGTTGCTGGTGTTCTCTTAGGCAGGAGAGTGGCAGCCCACTCCTCATGGTCCCCTTTATCACCATTAATCCACTATTGAGGCCAGAGCCTTGGTGACTCAAACACCTGCCCTCAGGTCCCACTTTCCAACACTATTGCATTGGGGATTACATTTCAACATGAGTTTTGGAGAGAACAAAAATGATAAAAAAAACATGGCACCCTCCAGGTGGTTCTAGTAGGAGGCTTCTTGAGAATTTATCACCAGCACATTTTGTGAAGATTAAATTTTCCTTGTTTTACTTCAGTGTTTTGTCTTTTTTTCAGAGTATGTTAGACTGTTTCAGGGCAGGTACCTGAAATCCTCCTTACCCAAATGTGGACCGTTCAGTGGTCTGAAGAGGGAGATCTCAGGGATGGTTCAGTGACTCAGTGAGTCTTCGGAAGATCAGGCTCTCTCCATCCTTCTGAGCGGATGTTCTCTGCTTGTTGGCTTTTTGCCCATGGACTTGTAGCTTCAGGGTTATAGAACAGCTGCCCTGCCTCTGAGTATCACATCTTCACATGCTGGAGATTGTCAGCATGGCAACAGAGCTCTATATCATCAGCTTATTTTTGATTTTTTAATTTTTCATCAGAAGAAGTAGCTTTTCTGGAACTTCCTGCTCACATCTTTTTCCTCAGCAGACCTTCTTTCACTTGTCATGTACCAGAACTGGGTCACAATGGTAAGCTGCAAAAGAGGCTGGAAAAGTATCTGTCATTTTGCAGCCTGTATTGTGGTGGCTGGTCTATAAATGGGGATTAAGTAAACTGCATAGAACAAAAACCCAACTGACACTGGTTTAAACAGGAGAGAACCTTAATTGCCACATAAAAGAAATTGGGGGGAATGTTGGAGAGGGAGATAATCTGTGGCTGTTATTGGAGGGTCCCATGAAGCTCTTAGGAGTCCAGGACCTTTCCAGATTTCTGCTCTTACATCCAAGGTTGTGCGCCTTGCCCTCAGAGTCCAAGATGAGCGATAACCATCAGCAGCGGCTGCTTTTTATAAACATCCAAAAGTCCCACAGGGCACTTCTTGTATCTCATTGGAAGAACTTAGTCTTAGTAGCAAAGGAAGCTGGGAAATGCAGTCTTTATTCAGGGAGACGTATGCCAGAATGTAAACCAGGATTTTGTTACAAGGAAAGAAGATTCTGTCTTACTGCTGAGTATCCTAGAAACAAGTCCTTAGGTAAGGATTGGGTGCAAGTGATTTATGAGGGAATTGTTCCCAGGAGAAACCAGTAAGGACCTGGAAGGAGAGCAGCCACACAAGGATCTCTGACAGATACGTGACGGGTGCTTCAGCCTCATCCACAGGGCAGCTCTGGCCTGCACACTGTGCCTCAGAGGTGTCCTCAGAGGGTCTGGGCTTCCATACCTCTATGCCGTCAGTTATTGGCCAGTGGTCCACTGGATGATAGAACCCAGGTGGCTTTCTACAGGTGGGTACAAAGAGGCAGTGGCATGAGAACCCCTCTCTCTTCCCCAAGAACAGCTCCAGGAACCTTGGGTTGGGAGCAAAAGCATGACAAGTGGCAGGGGGGAAAGATGTGGGGATCTCAGCAGGGCCCAGGGGTGTCCCTGCAGGGATAATGGGTCATGGGAAGCAAGCAGCCATCTTTGTCACTGAGGCAAGGCAGAGGAGGGCAGGAAAATCTGATGGTGGTCAAGAGGCCGTCTGTGTTCAGTTACTGCTTATGAGATGGTGAGATCGTGGAAATTTGCAGACCAGAGTAAAGATAGAATGCTGTGTGAACTCAGGGAGCTCTTCTAGGGTTAGTTATTTTTAATGCCAATAATAATTACAATCAGGGAAAATGGATGCTCATCAGGAACACATAGCATTTATTTTTATAAACAGGGATGTCTGGAACATGGACCATTTCCTTTACTGAGAACTATCCACATTCTTTGTCTGCGTATCTGTGGGGTTGTTGGATTTCTGGTTGATTTGTAGAAAATACTACAAAAGTCAGGCCCTGATGGGCCTCGTGCATTGCTAATATTGTTTTCTTGGTGCCGTATGTAGGGATGATACTGCTAACTGCCCACCACGTTTTCCGAAAGGCCTATTATCACACCACCTGCCACCCAGGTCTCTCCTCCTGGAAGTTGTTGGAAGCCTGCGCCACGTGGAAGGTAACTCTCAGCCTCAGGGTCTGCGCAGGAGCAGTTGTATTACCCACAAGGGTGTCCTAATACATCATGTTTCCTAGTTCCTTCATCATTGAAACTTGATGGTATATAAAGCTGTGATGACTATTAATCATATGAAAAGATACAGAGGGCAAGGAGTAAATTGACGTGACCTGTTTGGTGGGCTATTTGCAATGCCTGTCAAACGCACGTGCCCTTGGAAGTGCACATATCCTATGACCCAGCAATCCCACCCTTCCAGTTTGTGGTGACAATAGATTGACACACGTCCATGAGGAAGCACTTGCAGACTGATTATCTCTGCACATGGACCGTGAACTCCTTGAGGGCAGAGATGGCAAATGTCTCATTCTTTGCTCTTCATTTCCCAGATCAGTGTCTGGCACACAACAGGCACCCTTACAGATTTTTTGAAAGAGGGGAGACTAAAGGCCTAAAAGAATTTACGTTCCATAGTTAAATAAGTGTGGCCCCACCATATATAATGAAAGGTTGTGTGGTCATGAAGAAGGACGTAGATGTAGCTGTGCTGTACCAAACCATCTCTAAGGCATGATGTTAACACAGATCAAAGTGTGGGAAAGGGCCAGTCATGTGCTGCTGCTTGTTTTAAAAGAAACAAATGACGTACTTACACACAGACATCCGTAATGTGGAAATATGCAGAGGCTATCTCTGCAAAGTTCACAGCAAATTGGCAACTATAGGATGGGAGAGAAGTTTGTCACTATATACCCTTTTGTGGTTATTGCTTTTTTTTTTTATAATGTGTGTTACCTATTCTAAATAAATCAATAAATAAGTGAAGAGCTGCTTCTGAGTGTATTGCAATGACTTTCTCCTGCAGGAGGAAGACCTCCCGGGCGCTTTACAGGCTTGGCACTTGGGAGAGCCACACCGAGCCTGCCTTTGCTTATTTCCATGCTTATTTCAGTCTAGTCTTCCTCCCGCTAATCTTTGCCTTTCTACACTCTTCTTTTGTTCAGGCCTACTCCTCACATTAAAATTCTCAGCAAAAGAGTTGATGAGCTAATTCACACAGAGGAGTAAATGATTGCCAGGGCTCACTGCACTGCCTCTCCTGGAAGCATCGCCTTTTAAATAGGGACGCGCTCTTGAGAAACATGAGCTCTGACTGGACAGATGGCAGGCACTGGCACCCGAGCTAGGTGGAGGTGTCCAGCAGCTCCTGAACACTGCCCTGCCCTCCTTGCCCCTGTAGTACCCAGAGCCCAAGTGTGGAGAGGGAGGGTGTGGAGAGGCATTGGCTGTGCTTTATCCTGGTCTTAATCAGTTTGAGCTGCCCTGATAAAATACCACAGACTGGGCGGCTTAAACAATAGGAATGACGGGGTGCGGTGGCTCACAGCTGTCCTAACATTCTGGGAAGCCGAGGCGGGTAGATTGCTTAAGCTCAGGAGTTTGAGACCAGCCTGAGCAACAAGGAGACCCCATCGCTACCAAAAATAGAGAATGTACCTGGGCATCATGGCAGGTACCTATAGTCCCAGCTGCCTGAGGCAAGAGGATTGCTTGAGTCCAGGAGTTTGAGGTTGCTGTGAGCTCTGATGACCTAGGGCAACAGAGTGAAACTCTGTGTCAAAAACAAAACAAAACAAAACAATAGGATTATATTTTCTCACGGACTGGAGGCTGGGAAGTCCAAGATCAAGGTGCTGGCTGTTTTGGTTCTTGGTGTGGACCTTCTCAGCTTGCCTTTGAGCCATGTGCTCACATAACAGAGAGGGGGAGGGAGGGAGGAAGTCTCTGGTGTCTCTCCCTAGAAAAACACGAAGCCCATCATCAAGGCCACCTTCATGATCTCATCTAACCCTAATTACCTTCCAAAGGTCCCCATCTCCAAATACCAACACATTGTGGGTCAGGGCTTCAATGCATGAATGTGGGAGTCCACAGCAACCCCCTTCCAGGAGGGCAGGGCTGTGTCTTTCTTGCAGATGAGAGGACGACTGGGCATATGGAGACCTGGTGGTGGCATGCAGGAAAGAAGGGCTTAGTGACACTGTTTTCCTGGCTTGTGGGAGTGTAAGAGGCCCAGGAGCCAGTTCTCATGGGTCTCAGTCCCCACGTTCCCAGCCAGGCCCTGAGAACACACAGAGAGCAGTGAGGGCGTGTGGACACGGGTCTGGGGCTCCCAGTAGCTGTTCCCTCTTCCTCCTGGCCGTGCTTCTCCGATTGGCACGTTGCCCACCCCTCGCCAAGGCTGCTGAGCCCACTTCAGTCAGGGGCCGCCCAGGCTGTCACTCCACGCCTCACCTGCCTCCTCTGTGCCACTGTGTGCATTCAGGGACAGGCTCAGGACTCTGTATGGGTAAGCAGGGCCGTGAAGTCCTGGGGAGAAGCTTCCTTGCTCTCTGCTCTCTCTGTGCCCAGGGCCTGTGCCACCTTGCCTGCCTCAGGAAAGTGGGCCTTTCTTTATAACCCACCATGTATTCACATTTAACACGAAAACTAATTTGGGTAATATGGATTGGAGAAAAATTTCTTCTCTTTCAAGGATTTAACAAGCCCATGTTGACACATAATTGCCAACAGATGGTTTTTTTACATGTAATGAAATGAAAATGGTCAGCACCCCATGTGTTGGATTTTGCAATTTCCCAAAGTAAGCGCAGGTTTTTGGCTTATCATGCTAGTTAAGAGCACAGTACTTTTCTGGCTCCATTATGTATTTCTTGGTGAATTCCAAATGGCATTTTGTTTTTCCATCAGTCACTTAAGACAGGACATTTGCCATTCCAAGAATGACACCCTCCTGGGTGATCTATAAACTGAGATGCAAAATAAACTACAACTTGGACCTGTTTTAATTTTTCAAATGAAGAGTACTCAAATAAAGCTTGAAATCATACACTATACTCTTTCCTGTTGGAGGATATGCTGTTTTCAGTACAGAGTGAAATAAAGAATTTTAAAGGCTTTTTTTTCTCCTGTAAGTAGTACTTAAAACCTTATGTTCTTCCAAGAAAATTCCAGAGAAAAATCCTTAAGAGTTGTTAGTATTTGTATGCCATGAACTTCCTGGACTGGTTGATCATGAATCTCTGTTTTGATGCTAGTGAAACTGGAGTAGAGTGTTATGAGGATAAACCAAACCCAGTTCCGCGTGCCACAGAGGGAGGCGTCAGCCCACACCTGCAGCCTGGGTAGCAGGAGGACGTATTTGAAAGCCTCCTATGTTTTCCCCTCCTTGTTATTCTTTCCACAGTGGGTGCAGCAGGGCATATGCAGAGTAGTGAGAACAAATAGAAGGCCTGTTAGGTAAATTACCCCACTAACAAGTAAACAACGTGGTCACCTAGACAACTTAGAATACGTATAGATGTCCAGACAGGTTGGTTGCATTCCCTGGAATACAGTGATGCAGGGGGTGGCTATTCAAGTTGGGAAACTATTCAAGGAAAGCTGGGCTCATGGGGTTCAGAAGGGTCAGCAAGTAGTTATGACAGCAAAGAAGGCAGAGGGGACAGCTTGAGTGAACAAAGTGTGGGGAAGGCCACACAGAACAGCAGCAAGGCTGCGACAGAACTGGGGTCGCCTCAAGTGAAGGGGAAAGGTGGGGACCTCAAAGCCCAGCAACAGGCATTTGCTCTTGAAGGCTGGAAAGAGCCTATGGTGCTCTGGGTGAGTCGGATTGTATGAGCAGTATTGTTTTTTGAAACAAGCCCTAGTGCAAAAATAGTTTTCTCTTCACTGGCAAATAACAGCCTGAGCTTTGGATTCTGAAAGGCCTAACAAGGATACACAGCACTGGGCGCGCGTGTCTGACGGCCACAAGGAATGGGGTCTAGTCCCAGATCTTCCGTGTCAAATGCTGGGGCAGGATGCGTTCTGCCGTTATCAGAGGGAACTGCCAGTGTGAAACACTGTGGTCTTATTCTCTTTTAGTTGTGCAGAGTCTTGCTAAGTTGTCCTTTCTTTGGACTGATCTCAGTGACACCTTCCTATCTTGTGTTAGAACACTTGTGCCATCTTACCAGCAAGCAGGTACCATGCAAGGCCATATAGCAGGCATTTTAGGTTTCTAGAAATCTTAACCTCCCCCCCAAAGATCCACGTGCCTTTTATCTGAACTAAATGCAACATTCAGATGTTTGAAATTTAATCAATGAAATGACTCATGTTTTAAATTGTGAGTAAACTGGTGTGGGAGCAGGCTCAGCAGCCCAGCCCCCTAGGACTTACTGCAGGAATGAACTGGCTTCATCTCAGGCTTGGCCAGCAAAGGTGCATTTGCTGCTCTCCTGCGGCCACACCTGACTTCTTCAGGGTGTGGGAGAGCCCAGTGCTGTCGCGTTCTCCAGGAGGCAGAGAGCTGGAATAATTTGGAACGGCACAAATTCTCATCACAACAGTGATTGCCAGGTGAGGCCCAACCTCGTCGTGAGCGGAGTCTTTCTATTATCTGAGTTTGCTCGGCTACCTTATCAAAATGCCCAATCGGAGTGGAACAAGCAGCGGCGTTTATTTTCTCACAACCCTGGAGGCTGGTGGTTCGATGTTAAGGTGTCTACAGGGTTGGTCTCTTCCGCAGCCTCTCTCCTTGGCTTAAAGGTGGCCGCATTCTCCCGTGTCTTAACACGGTCGCTCCTCGGTGTGTGTCTGTGTCCTAACCTCTTCCTATGAGGAGAAGTCACATTGGAGTAGGGCAACCCCTCATTAAATTATTTGAATGTAATTACCTTTTCAAAGATCCTCTGCAAATACTGTCACATTCTGAGGTGCTGGGGGTTAGGACATCGACATAGGAGTTTTGTGGGGACGGTTCAGACCTTCACAGATATCATGTATCATGTTAAAATTAGAGCCTTGTCTCGTTCATTGGAGCTGTAAGAATGGAGGTAACAAGCAAAGCTTTTTAAAAATTTTCCCAAAATTTGGGTGTAAATGACTAGGTCACAACTTTTGCGTTTGTCGTTGTGCCCCTCACATCTCAGGAAACGTGCCATGTCCCCTTACATTGTGCCCATCAGGCGAGAGCATACCCATCCCCCTCCCCCCTTCTCCCCCCCCACGCAGCTTGAATTAAATCGAGTTTTTATTTTTTTTAACCTTTTTTTTTTTTAAATTAAATCATAGCTGTGTATATTAGTGCAATCATGGGGTACAATGTACTGGCTTCATATACAGTCTGAAATATTTTCATCCAACTGTTCGACATAACCTTCATGGGATTTTCTTGTTTATTGTATGAAAACATTTGTATTCTGCATTTAGTAAGTTTCACCTGTACCCTTCCAAGATGCACCATAAGTGTGATCCCACCATTTACCCTCTCTCCACCCATCCTCCGCTCTCTCCTCCCCCCCTTGCCCCTTTCCCCATATTCTTGTGCTATAGTTGGGTTATAGCCTTCATATGAAAGCTATAAATTAGCTTCATAGTAGGGCTGAGGACATTGGATGCGTTTTGAGTTTTTCTCTTGTGTGGGCATGTGTTAGTTCATCTACTGGGTTCATTTTGTATTGAATACATTGAATGTTTGTTTTTCCGTTCTCGTAATACTTTACTAAAAAGAATGTGCTCCCACTCTATCCAGGTTAATATAAAAGATGTAAAGTCCCCATCTTTTTATGACTGAATAGTACTCCATGGTGTTCATATGCCACAGGTTATTAATCTGTTCATGGGTTGATAAGCAAAATTTTTAACGCATTTTATCCCTATCCTGGGGCCAAATATTCTTGACAAGATTTAGCATTGCAAATACATAAGTTTTTGCTATCACATTCAGAATGGACCTAAAGAGAGGCTATGATTACTAGGCATCTACCCAGAAGAAAAAAAATATTTTATCACAGGACATGTGTGCTAAAATGTCTATTACAGCTCAATTCACAATTGCCAAGATGTGGAAGCAACCCAAGTGCCCATCAATCCATGAATGGATTAACAAACTGTGTGTATGTATACCTCGGAATACTATTGGGTCACAAAAAAGATAGAGATTTTACATCTTTTGTGTTTACTGGATGGAGTTGAAGCACCTTCTTCTTCCTAAAGTATCACAAGAATGGAAAAACAAGTATCCAATGTATTAAATATGAAACCAATACATAAACAACTACATGCCCACACAAAAGAAAAACACAGTATAATCAAGTGAGGGGGAGGGGCAGGGGAGGGGGAGGGTGATTGCCGGGCTCTCACCGACCGCCCACAATGTGAGAGTGTTCAGCCTGTCCCTGGGTGAAGGGCTCAACTGCAACTTGAACTTTTCCTTAAAAATGTTATGTTAGCATAGCAGTATTCCCAGATAGTTTTTTGTTTGTTGGGAGGTTGGGCTTTGGAGGGGCAGAGTTAATACTTTGCATGAAATATCTTATCTTATAACAGTGAAATTGCTTTCTCTTTTGTCTTGGGATTTTTTTTGAGGTGAAATTTAAGTTTTTGTGTGAGTAGTACTATTATACCTATCTTGAGTGTCTCGCTTGTACTGTATCACATCATACCTTTGTTTAATTCTTAATAAACTTTTCACTTGTTAAAAAATAAAAAGAATAAATCAGAGTTCCCAAGAACCGTTATTTCTAGAAAAAAAGAAAAAGAGGGGAAAAAAATCACTTTACAATATCTTCCCAATGTTTTTCTCTTTTTTATTCTAAAATAGAACCTATTCTGGACAGAATTCTATTTTCAAATACTAGATGGATGATACATTGTGCAAAAAAAAAAAAAATAAACTAAAATAAAAATAAAAACAATGGGCTGGTGCCTGTGGCTTGAAGGAGTAGGGTGCTGGTCCTCTATGCTGGAGGTGGTGAGTTCAAACCCAGCCCCGGCCAAAAACTGCAAAAAATAAAAATAAAAATAAAAACAATGTGATCTAAACATTTGTACCCTCATATTAATCTGCAATTTAAAAAAGGAGATGCTATGATTTCACTAAAAAAAATTCAAACCTTAATTGCAGACTAGGAGAGGGGTTCCCTCATTCATCACATTCCCTTAACTCTCTTTAAATAAAACTAGCTCCTACAGAATCCAGAAGACTGATTTAACTTTTTACTGGTTTTTATATTTCTCCTGTGATTACGTGTTAGAAAACCTGCCACTTGTTACTTTTCTCAACGTTTCCCTGCTGTGAGACATTGATCTCGGCTAGTGGTGGGTGGGCTGGAGTTCGCATCAGGACCCCTGGAGGGCTTGTTATGGACTGCGGAGCCTCTCGCCAGAAAACTCTGGGCCAGGATCCTGCATTTCTAGCATGTTCCCCGGTGATGCTGCTGCTGCCAGGCCCGGTCTGGGGACCAGCCTTCGGGAACCCCTGGTATAGGAAGTTGCAGGTGGGGTGATGGGGGAGCTGTCTTCTGTGTTTTCTCATTTGGGGGCCCATGTGGGAGGTGCCGAGAGGCACCATCTTTGGCGTCTTTCAGTCCCAAGTAGACAGAACAGTGAACGAGGCGTTGTCTAACCCGGACCGGCGCATTCGTATTTCTCTACCCTGTAATTGTACCCACTCTGTGCAAGGCTGCTTCCTCTTGGCCCACTCTTCGGTCATTTTGTTTTTGTTTTTAGAACAGAGGGTCCCGTTAGAACATTCTTTTTAATAGTTATGCCAATTCCACCAAAGTCTTGAGAAAAAAGAAAAAGTCTTACCCAGTCCTTTTTCTGTTTCCAACTGTGCTGCTTCTCATAAACAAAACTTTCCTGGGCCCGGTGCTAACTGTGACCCTTGCTGCTTTGGGAGTCACAGGGCTGCTTGCCAAGACACAGCTCGATGGCCTGCACTAACCTCTCCTCCTGACGTCCCTTCTGTCTGGGACTAGACAGACAGACCATACAGGGTCTCTGGTCCCCCAAAGAACAGCAAGAACTGGGGAAGCCACAGGCAGATATGTCTGGAGCAGGCGGCTGAAGCAGACACTGCTCTGTGCTTACCCAATCTCCATGCTCCTGTCTTTCTTACTGTGAAGGTCTGAATGTTTGTGTCCCCCCACCCTCAAATTCATATTTGGAATCCAACCCCCCACGGCAATGGTCTTAGGAGGTGGGGCTTTGGAAGGTGATTGGGTCATTACGGGGGAGCCTCACGAGTGGGACTAGTGCCCCGATGAAAGAGGCCTGAGAAGGACACCTCAACCCTTCCGCCATGTGAGGACACAGTAGAAGGCACCGTCCATGACCAAGAGCAGGTCCTCATCAGACCCCGAGCAGCCTGTTGCCTTGATCTCGGACTCCCAGCCTCCAGAAATCTGAGCAATAAATTTCTGTTGTTTATAAGCCATTCAGTCTGTGGGATTTTGTTATAGCAGCTAGAACGGACTGAGAGAGAGAGACTTACCAGTGCCTGCTTGGTGTCACCCAAGGTGGAGGTGGTGATGTGTCCAGCTAAATGCTGTGCCCACACTGCTGTAGCCAGGGGCTGCTGCGTGATCTGTTACTGGTCAGTGCCAGGTAAGAGTTATGCCAGGCCATTCAAGGAAAGCTTTCTAAGGCATCTCGCTCAGTGAGTGTGCTTACTGCCCTCTACCCTCTGCCCTTCCCTTTCTTCCTGGAATGCAGGTGTGAGGCCTGGAGGAGTAGCAGCTCTTTTGCCACCATGAAAGCTACACCATTGGGAAGCTGGAGCAGGAACCAAGCAGGAGCCTGCTTCCTCAGTGGTGCCTCCAGCAGCTGCCAGCTCCAGACTTCCACTCGTGTGAGAAAAACAGCCCCCTGCTAGCTTCAGACCTCATGCAGATTTCCTGTTACATGGGCTGTGGCTGTGTCTGCGGCAGTGTGGAGTCTGAGGAACAAGAGAAGTGGAGGGACATACAAGTGTCCTGCCACTGGTGACTGTGAGGGGCTTGAGTGGACCAGCAGCCAAGTTAACTGCTGCTTCCTGAGCACTGACCCAGTTCACCCTGCAGATGTGGAATCTAAGGTGTAAAGGGTTTTAGCACCATACCTGAGTCACACAGCCAGGAAGGGTCGAGCCAGGACCCACCGGGTCTGTCCGAACTCCCCAACCCTGATCAGGACTCCTGGCCCTCCAGCTCTCGTCCTAGCCTCTGTCTTTGGAGTTGGTAGTTGGGTCCAAGGCTCCTGCCCATGTCCAGGGCTCATTCCACGGCCTCTACCCCCAATCTAAGGCAGGGGACTCCTCCCTGGTGGACATCGCTGCTCCCCACCCAGGGCTGGGCTGGGGATGGAGCCCTCTTCTGTCTGCTCACTGTGCAGGACCGGGTTCCTCCACACAGGCTTCGCTGCCTTCCTCATCAGGAGGGGAGCGGGCGTGGCGCCTCTGCTCAGAGTTGCAAATACATCTGCTCGTCACATTTTATCTTTTTAATTTTGTTTGATGTCAGTTATTTTTTTCTGTTTCCTTTCCTTTCTATTTTCTTTTCTTTTATTATTTATTTATTTTTGAGACAAGGTCTCACTCTGTCACCCAGGCTAGAGTGCAGTGGCACAATCCTAGTTCACTGCACTCAAACTCCTGGGCTCAAGTGATCCTCTCCCTCAGACTCCGAAGTAGCTGGGACTGCAGATATGTACCACGACACCTGGCTAAGTGTTTTTTTTTTTCTTTTTTGTAGAGATGGGTTCTTACTCTGTTGTCCAGGCTGATCTCAAACTCCAGGCCTCAGTTATCCTTCTGCCTTGGCCTCCCAAAGTGCTGTTTTCAGGCACTAGCTTGATGTCAGTTTCAAGGACACCAAAGATAGTCCTCTTATGTAAGTATTGGAGGGAAAAAATACACATCGTGTGGAAAAATATGTCTACACCCACTGTCCCAACGCCCCTCTGCAGCTTGCCGTCCAGCGCCCCTGTTACCAGGCACCACGAGAGCAGCTGGAGGAGCTGCTCGGGCTGCCCGCAGTGGCCTCTCACTGCCCCCTACCCCTCCAACTGCACCGTGCCGCTGGCTCATAATTGCTCGTGCGACCAGTTCCAACTGCAGGAGTTTTTGTAAGAAACTTCTGCCAGGTCAAGTCCCCCACCCCTACCGGTACCTGTATTTGGCTATTGGCCTCTTTGACCTAATGGCAGTTTATCTTCATAATTTATCCTGGTTTAACTTTATTGGCTTGGGCCTGGTCATCTTCTCTGAGGAGGTGATATGAATTGGGAGCTTGAAACCACCTCATTGGTGGTTTCTCCCAGGTACGCGGCTTCTGAACGTTTGGCGAACACATCTTTTGTGCCCTTATCCAAACTGTTGATTAAAACATTGGACACAGAGCCGTGGGGGTGGGGGGACGTACTCCTGAGACATCCCTGTAGGCCACCAGCACGTTGCCAGTCAGTAACCTGTAATGTTCTTGCTCAGTCATCTGGGAATAGATCTAATTGTGTTTTGGCTCGTGGGGGTAACCCCAGAGGTTCTGGGAATATGATGATTAAAAATGGAGGTCTCTTAGGAGCTGAAGCATATTCCTGAAGGGCTAGGATCTCATCAGGTCAGAGCCGCTCTGAATGGACAGAGAGTTGAGACGTGGACCCCGTAATTATGTAGGAGTTTACTGGCACCAAAGGCCTGGTCCTCGCCTGGCTCCTTTTTGCAACTCACAGGTCTCTGAATCACTTCCCCTCAGTAACAAATTTTAGTAAACTCCTTGAGAGTTGGGATTAACTTGCTTACTATTGCAAGATTTTATTCTATCACATAACGAAATGAGTCCAGAAAGGTGTAACCTCTTAGAGCTTGTGTTCAATTTACTTGTGACCTGTGTTCTTATTTTTCTTTTTTGTGTCTATACCTGTGATCTGTTAAAATGACCTAGTTAGTACCTATGGAGGAATGCCCGGATTTTAAGTGTGCAGTTCGATGAGTTTTACCAATGGATAATCTGTGTATCTAGCACCTCCGTGAAGACACAATCTCATCCATCACCCCAGAAAGACCCCTGGTGCCGCCTTCCAGTTGGTGCCCTCCCAGTGCGTGCGGTTTAAGACACTGACGTGCTAACTGCTCTTAGACACCATGCAAGTATACTTGGGGGAGGGGGGAGGAAGTGCCCTATCAAAATAAAACAGGACTGAAACATATTTGAAAATAGCTACAGTGTAAAATTCCTCCATTTCCTTCACAGCACAGGTTACCAAGTATTTACTACATTGTTTTCCAGTGCATGATTTTCCCTGAGGAGTTCAGTGCCATAGGAATTAAAACATTGATTCCGTGTGCAACTTGTACCTTTAGTGTTTTAAGACTATGCATACAAAACTGAACGTAAAAGGGACAGTCTGCCAGGACATGAATGTCATTAGGTGTGTAAGGACCAGTGGCAAGGTCCCGGTGATGCAGGACAAGGCAGCCCTACAACTGCTGCCTTGGCCCTGGCAGTACTGATGCTGTGGCAGATGGAGAAACCAGCCTGCAGAAGGGCCGGACACCTGTGCGGAAGACACTGGTGCCTTGCTGTCTCCTTCCCTGCTCTTCTTGCTGGTAAATTTCATGGATGGTGCCTTGCTGTCTGCTCTTCCTGCACATCTGACTGGTCAATATCATGTCAGTTCCCAGGGCCTGGGTCTTCATTGGACAGCTGGCTGTAACTGACGAAGACCCACGCCCT
>CAUYRH010004475.1:0-26342 GCA_963574655.1 Perodicticus potto | reverse complement strand
CAAGGACTGTTAGTGTAACAGCAAAGGGCTCAGGAGCCATGTAGAATAGGTTCTTACTGGCCAGAGATGGGCAACTTGATGATCAATAAAGATAAGTGAATGGGTTAAAACTTACCACATGTAATTCAAGAATTCATGATTTTTAAAAAACAACTTCAGCTCGGCACCTGTGGCTCAACGGGCTAAGGTGCCAGCCACGTACACCTGAGCTGGTGGGTTCGAATCCAGCCCGGGCCACCAAACAACAGTGACGGCTGCAACCAAAAAATGGCCAGGCGTTGTGGCGGGCGCCTGTAGTCCCAGCTACTTGGGAGGTGGAGGCAGAAGACTGGCTTGAGCCCAGGAATTGGAGGTTGCTGTGAGCTGTGATGCCACAGCACTCTCTCCAGGGTGACAGCTTGAGGCTCTGTCTCAAAAAAAAAAAAAAAAAAAAGAAAGAAAGAAAATATCCCACTTGCTCTACCAGTCCCAAAATTTAAAACATTGGGTAAAGGTCTGATACGAATAATATGAAGAAATTTAAAATTACTGAAACAAATGACAATTTATGTGAGTGGAAAAACATTCTTTGTTCTTGAATATCATAAGAACATAGACTATAAGGTTGTGAATTCTCCTTAATGAATGTAATCAAATCGTTCTCAGTAAAGTGCCAAGAGTAAACTTTTTAAAAGATTTGACAAAATAGGGGCGGTGCCTGTGGCTCAAAGGAGTAGGGCGCCGGCCCAATATGCCAAAGGTGGCAGGTTCAAACCCAGCCCCGGCCAAAAAAAAAAAAAAAACTGGCTCGGCGCCTGTGGCTCAACGGGCTAAGGCGCCAGCCACACACACCTGAGTTAGTGGGTTCGAATCCAGCCTGGGCCCGCCAAACAATGATGCCTGCAACCAAAAAATGGCCGGGCGTTGTGGCGGGTCCCTGTAGTCCCAGCTACTTGGGAGGCGGAAGCAAGAGACTCACTTGAGCCCAGGAACTGGAGGTTGCTGTGAGCTGTAATGCCACGGCACTCTATCCAGTGTGACAGCTTGAGGCTCTGTCTCAAAAAAAAAAAAAAAAAAAATTTGACAAAATGATACCAAATTCATCTAGAGAAAGAAATATGAAAGCATACAGAGGAATTTGAAACACAGGGGTGGGAGGGGCTACTCCGTCAGGTACTGACACACACAGTCGCTAAGAGAGCCGGATACTAAGGCCTCAGCAAAGCAAGAGTCTGAAACAAAAACAAGACACGTGGAAACCTAGCGTAAGATAAGCGAAGACAGCAGACTATTAAAAACGTGATGTAAGGACAAAAGGGTAGAATATAGCCAGAAATTAGAACAAAAGTTCTTACTGCATTTCTTGATGGATTAAAATGTAAATACTAAGAAAAAAATCTTAGTATGGAGTGTGGCAAGACACAAAGCCTAGAACCATAATGAAAACAATTTATAAAAGTTATTGCATAAAAATGTAAAGCTTTGCATAACAAAAAACTCCATAAAGTTAAAATATTACAAACTGAGAAAACTTTTTAGTATATACAACAAAGACCTAATTTCCATAATTTACAAAGAACTCTTAACCCTTTTGTAAAATGGGCAAAGGATATGGATACACTATAGAATAAGAACATTACAGGAACACAGATGACCAAGAAATACACAAGATTTTCAAGCTTATACATAAAGAAATGTAAATTAAAACAATTATATTTTATTTTTTATCCACCAGAATAGCAAAATTTAAAGAATCAGATGAAACATATTATTGTCATTATAACCATGACTAATACTGATAATGTATAGCTTAAAAAACATAAGAATGAAGCATCTTTCAGTATGTGTAGATACTAAGGTCTGACAGTTAAGTTTGTGAACTCATTCTAGAAAAAGTGCTACATCCCTCATTGTTGCATATCACTATGGTCCCCTGTGAAGTCCCCTACTTGGGAAGCTAGGCACCGCTGCCAGTGCCTGGCCACTCTTCATTGCAATTTTGGATTCTCTTTTTCTTTTTTGAGGCAGAGTCTCACTTTGTAATCCTCAGTAGAGTGCTGTTGTGTCATAGCTCACAGCAAACTCAAACTCTTGGGCTCAAGCCATTCTCTTGCTTCAGCCTCATGAGTAGTTGGGACTACAGGTGTCTGCCACAATGCCTGGCTATTTTATTTTTATTTATTTATTTTTAGAGACAGAGTCTCACTTTATTGCCATCGGTAGAGGGCTGTGGCACCACAGCTCACAGCAACCTCCAACTCCTGGGCTTTGGCGATTCTCTTGCCTCAGCATCCTGAGTAGCTGGGAGTACAGGTGCCCACCACAACGCTCAGCTATTTTTTTGTTTGCAGTTTGACTGGGGCCAGGTTTGAACCCACCAACCTTGGTATATGGGGCTGGTGCCCTACACACTGAACCACAGGTGCCGCCTATTTTATTTTTAGAGATGGGGTCTGGCTTAGGCTAGTCTCGAACCCCTGAGCTCAGGCTATCCACCTGCTTTGGCCTCCCAGAGTGCTAGTATTACAGGCGTGAGAAACCGTGCTTGGCCCCTTCAAAGCAATTTTGGAACATTTTCTGGAACGGCCATTGTATAGCACACAAAAACACAAAATAGCAATAATGAACCCCACTCAGCAAGATACTGCCACCCTTGACATGAACACAGCTATGAGACAGCTGTTATAGTTATGTAAGGTTATGGCGGTTTTTATCCACTGGTGACAGATACAAGCTTATGAAACCTTACCAAGCTCTTTGTACAGTGCTGCCAATGTAAGCACACAGTGGCAAGTTTGCAAACTTAATTGTGAGACCTCATATGTATACGTAAAGGCATCTAAGCCATGTTCATTTTCCAGTCAATGTCTGGGCAACAGAATAAAGCCAGATGGGATGTAGGGAGTCCAGACAGCAGAGGACTACAAAAAGCTGAAGGCGGTAACTTGGACAAAAGTGTCAGTGAGAATGAAACAACATGAAAGATGCCAAGAGACAACATCACCAGGGCTTGATGATTCAGCGGATGCCAGGGTCAGGGAGAGGGTCAAGGAGGAAACCTACTTACAATGGAAGAAGTCCCAGCGGGGGTTAGGTAGTGGGACTGTTTGATTTCATGCATGTTGAATTGGAGATGTCTGCGTGATATTAAGAAGTGATGTCATTCAGGTAGTTGAACATTTAGGTCTAGCTCAGATATGAAGGTTCATCTACAGAGATAAAGCTGGGGGTCAAGTGCAGATAGCTGGCCCTTGAAGCTGTGGGCATGAATCTGTGCCTAATATTAGATGAAAAGGCAGACTGGGGAGAAGAGAGTAACAGACTCCGAACTGTGAGGCTCTCCAATATTAAGGATCCTGGGAGAGCAGGGTGAGCCAGATGGCAGCAGGAAAGCAGAAGCGCTGGGATGGGAGGCACGGCTGCAGAAGCCTAGAAAAGACAGCATTTTAAGAGTAAGATGGGTGCATCAGTGTCAAATGTTGCTGAGAGACGAGCAAGACGAGGCCTAGAAATGTGATAGTGGTTTGGTTTTAGCAGAGATGAAGTGGAACGCGAGATTGGCTGAAGAGAGACAAGCAATAGATGGCACTGAATACAGCAATTCCCTCAAGTTTGCCTGTCAAAGGGGATAAGGGGTTGGACAACACTTGGAAACTGAAGGGAAATGTGGAGTCAAGGGGGAGTTTTTTCTTTTCTTTCTTTTGTGATGGGAGACTCAAATCTATTTAAAAGCTATGGCAAGGAACTGAGAAGGAACAGGTGATTATACAGGACAGAGAATGGATAACTGCTAGCACAGGGTTTTGTTTTTAAATATACACATATACTTTTATTTGGGGGGATTCATTGAGGGTACAAAGAATTAGGTTACACTGATTGCACTTGTTAGTTAAAGTCTCTTATAATTATGTCCCAACCCCCAGAGGGGTGCCATACACCGTGACCCCTGTCCCCTTCCCTTCTCCCCACTTGCTCATTCCCCTACCCCCCCACCTTGTAGTAGCTCATCTGCTGCCTTCATATCAGAATTGAGTACATTGGATCCTTGCTTCTCCATTTTTGTCATGCTTTACTAAGAAGAATGTGTTCCACTTCCATCCAGGTTAATACAAAAGATCTAAAAGTTTCAATCTTTTTTTTTTTTTGTAAAGGCAAGAGTCTCACTTTATTGCCCTCGGTAGAGTGCTGTGGCATCACAGCTCACAGCGACCTCTGACTCTTGGGCTTAGGCAATTCTCCCTCGGTATATGGGGCCACAGGTGCCACCCTAAAGTCTCAATCTTTTTTAGTGGCTGAATAGTATTTCATGGTATACATATAACACAGCTTGTTAATCTATTTAGCACAGGGTTTTTGATGAATGGAAAGGGATGGAATCCAAAGCCTGGGAGAGAGTGGCCTTGGAGAGGAGGAGGAAGGAAGATAAGATGGGAAGGGAAGGCTGGCAGTGTTGGTAGCTGGAAATTGAGGAATTCCCATCTGATGGTTTCAAGTTTCTCTATGAAGTGACAGCACAAGGGGGACGAGGGAGATGAAATTTGAGAAAAGTGGAGGTTTATGACCTACAATCTCCTTTGGACCCTCAGCAAACTGCAGCAATCCTACTCTGTTACTTTGGTCAAGTGCGGTTTTACATCACAGAAAAAGAAAAAATGGAGGATGGGGAATTAAAAGATTGACAAGGGTACAGATGCAAGGGGCCATTACACACTGGGGCCAGTGCACACAGACTATTGCACTGCTTGGTCACTGACAGGTCAGCACACAGGTACTTACTATCAAAATGATCAGCACAGGGATAATCATTTATCTACACCTCAATTGGCCTCTTTTGGTGCTTCTCTAAAAAATAAACAATAGGGGATGGCGCCTGTGGCTCAGTGAGTAGGGCATGGCTCCATATACCGAGGGTGGCGGGTTCGAGCCCAGCCCCAGCCAAAACTGCAACAACAACAAAAAAATAGCCGGGCGTTGTGGTAGGCGCCTGTAGTCCCAGCTACTTGGGAGGCTGAGACAAGAGAATCGTCTAAGCCCAAGAGCTGGAGGTTGCTATTAGCTATGACACCATGGCACTCTACTGAGGGCAACAAATTGAGACTCTGTCTCTAAAATAAAATAAAATAAAAAATAGGGCTTAAATTCCTACATGGCTTCTCTTTCTCATGAGGCAGAAGGTTCTGGATTCTTTTCTTCACAGTACATGCAGCTTTAAAGCTCTTCCTATAGTTCTGTTCTAGGGGTACTGTTATACTCTTACCTCAGAAAGCTAAGGGGCATTTTTCAAGTTTTAGCTTGTTAACAGCAAGGTACTTATATAGGCTTGTTTACCTCATTTGAAAGATGCAATTCTTAAAATAAATACCAAAAATATTGTATTTTAATTTATGAAGATTACAATTTATTTTTTTGAGAGTCTTACTTTGTCACCCTCAGTGTAGTGCTGTGGCTTCATAGCTCACGGCAACCTCAGACTCTTGGGCTCAAGCGATTCTCTTGCCTCAGCCTCCCAAGTAGCTGGGACTACAGGCACCCGCCACAACGCCTGGCTATTTTTTGGTTGTAGTTGTCATTGTTGTTTGGCAGGCCCAGGCTGGATTCGAACCTGCCAGCTCTGGTATATGTGGCTGGTGCCTTAGTGGCTTAGCCAACACAGCTAGTTTTAGAGGTGGGGTCTCTTGCTCAGGCTGGTCTGGAATCTGTGAACTCAGGCAATCCACCCACCTTGGCCTCCCAGAGTGCTAGGATTACAGACGTAAGCCACTGTGCCGGGCCTTAATTTTATTTTTTAAAAAACATGGAATGTTCCATGAATTTGTGTGTCATCCCTTGGGCTGGGACCATGCTAATCTTTTCTATCATACCAAAGTAAGCCCCAAATTAATATTATCCCTTTAAAAAACTTACTCCTGTGAAATAACAGAGAAAAGGAAAATAGCCTAAGACTGTCTCTGCTCACGTGGGGGAAGGGTATAAGCAGGGAAACCCATCAGAAAGCAAATGAAATAATCCAACCACCAGAAGACAGTGGCCTGGAAGAGGGTGTTAACGGTGGAGGTTGGAAGGAACCGTAGAACTGTGAATCTGTTCTAGGTACGTTTCGAAAGAAGTACTGACAGATTGAATGTGAGGAATGAGAAAAACCAGAGTCGAGTAGCATTCAAGGATTGGGCAAATGGAGAAGTGGAGTTTCCAGTAATTCAGCTGGCTTAAGAGTGTGAAGAATGGGGTTGGCGGATTATCCGGAGCTCAGTCTTGGCCAGCTGGGCTTGAGATGCCTCAGACATCTAAGCAGAGCCACAGTCCCCAGCTGAGAACATACGTGGGGCAGGCGTTCCAGGGAGGGGCCAGGGCTGGAGATTTACATTCGGGGCTCCTTGGCATTTAGACAGGTTGAGTCCGTGAGACTGGATGAATTCATTTAGGGAGTATAGATCGAAAAAAAGGCTCAAGATCATGTTCAGCCTTGAAGAACTGCTCTGAACAAAAGTAAACTGTGGACGTAAGTTTGGCAACGAAATGTTAAAGCATTAAGGGAAAAGAAACTGTGGACAAAGAGCCCCAAGACTGGGCAGAGTGAGCATACGGGGCACATATCCAGAGAAGACACTGCAGAAGGTTGAGATTCCCACAGGCTGTGGATAGGGAAATGTCAGCGCTAAGGATAGAAGGGAAAACCAAACCGAACCAAACCAAAACAGCAAATAGGCAAGTGGAAAACTGAAGGTATAAGGGTCGGATGTAAAAGGAAAATCCTGGCGAAAGCATCCGGGTGGGGGTGGGGGTGGAGGCGGCGGCCGTCTGACCGTGGGCTACCCTGGGGCCTGCCCTGCCCGTCGCCGTACCCGCACACCACACGGGCCTCCCTCGGTCACCTCGGGACCGCCCAGACCCGGCTTTCGGGGCCTGGCGGAGCTGGGTGGCCTCGCGAATGCGTGAGTCGTCGGGGCGCAGGGTCACACTCTTCGAGCAGGGAAGGCTGCTCCTCGCCGGGTCGCGCTTTGCCGGAGAAACGCGGGGGACCAGGTTACGTTACCCGCCGAGCGAGCAGCGAGGCAGGCCGTGAGGTGGGCAGGGGAGAGGAACGAGCGACCGAGCAGCACCGGAAGCCCGGAAGGGCGTGGCGCGTCTACCGGGGCTAGTCCGACTGATGGGCTCGGGGGACCGCAGAGACGGCGGGCGGGCTGTTACCTGCTCCGCGCGGCTCCGGCGGCTGCGCCAACCCAGCGGGCTGGCGCGGGCGCGTTGCCTTGGAAACCCACTCGCAGTGCTTTCTGGGAGGGAAAGGCCGGGCAGCGGTGTTCGCATGCGCACTCGGGCCTGCGCGGCCTGTCGGCTGGGAAGGCGTGCTGCGCCGGGAAGTGGGTCTGGCGTTGCGTCTCCTCTCGGTGTGCGGGCAATGGGTCGGTGTAGACGTCTGGAACGCGCCTCCCGCGGCCCTTCCTCGGCGCCTGGGGCCCTGCCTTCGTCCCTGGCCGCACCGGGAGCGAGCTCGGGCGCCGTCCCGAATGAACCCCGCCGGTCGGCTGCGGGCCGGCAGGTGTAGACGCCTGGGAAGTGGGTGGACCGAGCGCAGAGTGTCCCTATTACCCGCTTTTCACAAAGACTTTGTGTGTATGTATGTGTGAAACAAAATCTGAGCACAAAACAATGCATGTTTAGAGAATTTAGAAATGGACGGGCAAGTACGAAGTAAAAAGTCACCCAGGCGATGGAGTTGTAAGTGCTTTTTAATGATTGCCTAGAATGTAGCATAGTTATGAACACTTGAAATTTGTGTGTGTCATTGTTATCAGTGTCATGGTGAATAATCTTGTAGATGAATCTTTCAGGTCATCCGTAACTTCCCTTGGGATCAATTGCTATACGTGAAGTTGCAGGGTCAAACCATATGTCCACTTTAAGGTTTTTTTGTTTTTTTTTGAGACAGAGCCTCAAGCTGTCACCCTGGATAGAGTGCTGTAGCATCACAGCTCACAGCAACCTCCAATTCCTGGGCTCAAGCAAGTCTCTTGCCTTTGCCTCCCAAGTAGCTGGGACTACAGGCGCCCGCCACAACGCCCAGCCATTTTTCTTTTTTTCTTTTTTGGTTGCAGCCATCATTGTTGTTTGGCGGGCGGGCTGGATTCGAACCCGCCAACTCAGGTGTAAGTGGCTGGCGCCTTAACCCGTTGAGCCACAGGCACCGAGCCCACTTTAAGGGTTTTTGAAGGTAGAAATTGTCTTCTTGGCAAATGTTTCAATTTTTGACCCACCATGGAGAGTCTTTTTTTCTCTTTAAAATTTTTTGTGCCCATTTTATTGTTACAAATTGGCATCTTTAATTGTATTCAATTTTTGTTAGTAAGAGGAATATATTTTCTTCTTTTTAGTGGCATTTGTCTTTGTTTTGTGCTTTGCCCTTTCTTGCCTTTTTCTCTTTTTTTAAACTTGGCTTTTATCATTGTAAAGATTGACTTGTAAGAACTTAAATGATGAAAATGTGGTTTGCGATATGTATGTTGCAAATATTTCCTAAATTTGTCAATCACCTTTGATTCTGTTTACAATGTGTTTTGGTATTGTGTACAGTCAGGTTAATCACATTTTCCCTTATAGGTTCTGGATTTGGTTTAGAGCAGTGGACATTCTCTTCAGTTTAATTCTACTTTGAGAAGGATGGTTTGGGACAAGCTTTCTCTCCATCATTCTTTCCTCCATCAGCTAATAGAGTTTCCCACCCTCAGTTTTGGTGGGCCATGCATCTCTATAACCTTAGGTGAGGAATAACCTATGTCAGACACCTCCAGAGGCCAGACATTAGACAAGTGTCATCCTAGACCTGACATTCCTGCAAGATGAGCTGATTTTGGTGGCTCGTGGTGCTCCTATAGCAATAAAAACAGTGACAGTTTGTTAAGGGAAATCCCAACCGTGGTGCTCAGGACTGGAGGAACTGGAAGGTAGAGGTTCCCCAGCACTTCCTTTCTGTGTCTGAATAGCCATCTCCTCTTTTGTCCACCATCTTTTCCCAGTCTCTGTAAGCGTAATAAGAATCTTTCTGATTGGCTGGGCGTAGTGGCTCACGCCTGAAATCTTAGCACTCTGGGAGGCTGAGGTGGGTGGATAGCTTGAGCTCATGAGACCAGCCTGAGCAAAAGAGAGACCCCGACTCTACTAAAAATAGAAAAACTGAGGTGAGGGGATCGCTTGAGCCCAAGAGTTGGAGGTTGCTGTGAGCTATGATGCCATGGCACTCTACCCAGGGCAATAGCTTGAGACTCTGTCTAAAAAAAGAAAAGCTTTCTCTTTCAAAATGAATAGTTCTTGCTTCTACTTTTGAAGGGGGTGTTCTTTTCTGTCTGTGTGCATATGGAAGGAAGAGTCCCTTGATGTCACAGTTAAAGCAATGGCCTTTTTGCTCTAGTAGTCATCTTCATCATGCCGAATAGTAAATGTATGCCTTTATTTCTCTGTATTAGTTTCCTAGGGATGCTGTAACAAATTACTGCAAACTTAGTGGCTTAGAACAGTACAACTTCTGGAGGTCAAAAGTATGAAATCAGGGTGTCTGCAAGTCCATGCTCCATCCTTAGAATTCTTTGACTCTTCCAGAATCACTCCCATTTGTGTGTCCATCTTCACATGGGATATTTCTCTGTGTCTCTGTGTGTCTTCTCTTATAAGGACACCAGTCATTGGACATATGGTTCACCCTAAATCCAGGGTGATTTCATCACAAGATTGCCATCTGTGAAAACCCTATTTCCAAATAAAGTCACATACTGAGGTTTTGGTGAACTCAAATTTGGGGGTACGTTATTCAACCCACCATGGTAATTATGGTATTCACTCTCATCATTCTATATAATAAATATATCCCTTTATTTGTCATTTTAGTTTACCCATAAAGTTATGTAAATCAAAACATAATGTCTGGTATCATTTATTATAGGATCATTTGGGGAATCTCTGTGAAGTTTGTGGCCAATACCGCATACTTTTCTAAGAAAAATTAGCCAAATCAAAAAGTGTCATTTGACTTACACAGAACATACATGTATTACAGATGTTAAATAATTGGTGGCCTGCATATTTACTAGATTACATGGCTGCTTTCTGCAGTGGATTTTTTTGTTTGTGTGTGTGGGTTTTTTTGTTTGTTTGTTTGTTTGTTTTTTAGAGACAGAGTCTCACTTTGTCGCCCTTGGTAGAGTGCCATGGCTTCATGGCTCACAGCAACCTCCAGCTCCTGGGCTTAGCAGTGCTCTTGTCTCAGCCTCCCGAGTAACTGGGACTACAGGCACCCGCCACAACGCCCGGCTATTTTTTTGTTGCAGTTCGGCCAGGGCCGAGTTTGAACCCGCCACCCTTGGTATATGGGTCCGGCACCCTACTCACTGAGCCACAGGCAGTCAGAGAACTATTGAGCTTCATTTTGAGACTCAGTGGGAATGTTTGGTATTCCTCCTAATTGTCTTGAAGCTCATTGTGTCACTGTAATATATTAAAAGGGATCTTTCAGCTAGAGTTTTCAAATTTCTAATTTGTATATTTTAATGGTCATTTTTAAAATGATAAACTTAAAAAAAAATAGTGAAAAGAGGGAATTTGAGAGTATCCTCTGAGGAGCTTCTCTTATGTGGGGTGGAGAGAAGTGGGTCGGGTTCAGATTCTGGATGTGCCATTCCCTGTTCCATCATGTCTAGTTCTGTGTCCTCATTGTGAGTAGGGATATTGATGCAATCCAGTTTTAGAGCTGTTGTCCAGATTAAGGAGAGGTTTATGCACAGCACCTAGAGCAGATCTAGCACACGGAAGACATGTAAAAATTGTTAGCTGTTAGTTCATGAGGAAATGTATTTCTCCCCAGGGCTTACAGATGGAGGAGGTGTCCTTACTAAAGGAAGTTTTTACCTTACCCTGATCACTGAATATGTATTTTCTAGAATATGTGAGAATCCAGATATAGTTTATGTTACGAATTTACAAAGCCATTAGGAAACATCTCTAGTTTATTACTTTCTTCAGTAATATTTGGGGAAAAAAACAGCATGCTCATGCTATTTTTTAAAAATTTAATTTAATTTTTTTATTTTCTTGAGACAGAGCCTCAAGCCTGTCCCCCTGGGTAGAGTGCCGTGGCATCACAGCTAACGGCAACCTCCAACTCATAGGCTCAAGCAATTCTCTTGCCTCCGCCTCCCAGGTAGCTGGGACTACAGGCACCCGCCACAACGCGTGGCTATTTTTTGGTTGCAGCCATCATTGTTGTTTGGCGGGCCTAGGCTGGATTTGAACTTGCCAGTTCAGGTGTTTGTGGCTGGCGCCTTAGCCACTTGAGCCATAGGTGCCAAGATTTTAATACTTTTTTTTCTTTTTAAGAGATAGAGTCTTACTTTATCATCCTCGGTAGAGTGCTGTGGTTTTACAGCTCATGGCAGCCTCCAACGCCTGGGCTTAGGTGATTTTCTTGTCTCAGTCTCTCGAGTAGCTGGGACTACAGGTGCCCGCCACAACGCCTAGCTATTTTTTGTTGCAGTTTGGCCGGGGCCAGGTTCAAACCAGCCACCCTCGGTATATGGGGCTGGTGTCCTACCCACTGAGCCACAGACGCCGCCCTAATAATTTTTTGTATGAAAAAATAGTAGATACCTGGCTCGGTGCCTGTGGCTCAACGGGCTAAGGCACCAGCCACGTACACCTGAGCTGGCGGGTTCCAATCCAGCCCGGGTCCGCCAAACAACAATGACGGCTGCAACCAAAAAATGGCCGGGCGTTGTGGCGGGTGCCTGTAGTCCCAGCTACTTGGGAGGCGGAGGCAGGAGACTCGCTTGAGCCCAGGAATTGGAGGTTGCTGTGAGCTGTGATGTCACAGCCCTCTATCCAGGGTGACAGCTTGAGGCTCTGTCTCAAAAAAAAAAAAAAAATAGTAGATACCATAGGAATTTTGAAAATACAGAAAATAATAAAGGTAAAAATGATCTCTGATCTTTGCTGGGCTTTAAAATAAAATTTACAATTCTAGTGAGTTAAATTTTGAGAACCATTAATGATCTTCAACAAGGACCTAATTTTTGGTGTAGTTAACTCTACATGTTGAAGCCAAAAGTTAAATTTTGGTAGTCCTTGTAATTATTCTTCATGACGTTGTATTCTGGGGACTGGGGAATCCTTTGTCATCACAGGGACCTACCTGAGGAGGAGGGGCTGGGAATAGGTTAAAACGGGGTGGGTGCAGAAGCCAGGGAGATCCCTCCTTGGTCTTTGGGACAGAGGGAGAGAGAGAAAGAGAGACTGAGACTCAGGTATCTTAGAGTACTGAACATCCCCAGATGCTTCTTGAAAACTAGGCCTTTAATGACCTTGATCTTGACTTTGAAACCCATCAGAAGAGTTTGGGCAGCTAGCATTTGAGCTTCTTTATTAGATTTGTATTTCTTCTAACTTTTAGCACAATTCAAATTACCTGTATAAAGAAGACAGGATTGGCTCGTTGCCTGTGGCTTAATAGGCTAAGGTGCCAGCTACGTACACCTGAGCCGGCAGGTTCCAATCCAGCCCGGCCCACCAAATAACTATGACGGCTGCAACAAAAAAAAATGGTGGGGCGTTGTGGCGGGCGCCTGTGGTCCCAGCTGCCTGGGAGGCAGAGGCAGGAGACTCGCTTGAGCCCAGGAATTGGAGGTTGCCGTGAGCTGTGATGTCACAGCACTCTATCCAGGGTGACAGCTTGAGGCTCTGTCTCAAAAAAAAAAAAAAAACACAAAAAAGAAGACAGGATTAAGTCAATTATAAACAGGTCATTCTCCCCCCAGTCAAAATCTTTAAAACAGGACAGTTTGCTTGTTTCAGGCATCAGTGCCCAAAAGCCAGCTACTGTATCCCCGCCTTGCCTGGGAAGTTGGTGAAACTTTACATGGCCCATGGCTGGTAAAGAGAGAAACAGGTGGTAAAAGGAATACACTGGAAACAGGCCATTCATAAAGGAATTTCTTTTCCTTTCTTTTTCTTTCTTTCTTTTTTTTTGAGACAATAGTCTCCCTATGTTGCCCACCCCTTAGTAGAGTGCTGTGGCATCACAGCTCACAGCAACCTCAAACTCTTGGGCTTAAGCGATTCTCTTGCCTCAGCCTCCCAAGTAGCTGCGACTACAGGCACCCGCCACAACTCCCGGCTATGTTTTTTTTTTTTGTAGTTTTAGTTGTTGTTGTTTGGCTGGCCGGGCGGGGTTCGAATCCGCCAGCTCTGGTGTATGTGGCTGTAGCCCTAGCCGCTGAGCTACAGGCGCCGAGCCTCATAAAGGAATTTATATTGTATGACTTTTTTTTGGTTTTGGCCGGGGCTGGGTTTGAACCCGCCACCTCCGGCATATGGGGCCCGGCGCCCGACTCCTTTGAGCCACAGACGCTATTGTATGACATTTTAGCGAACTGTTTTTTTAATCTGCCAGAAAATTTTAAACAAAGGAAGCTGCTCTTTAATTTAAGGGCCTCTGCAGCTATTCTGCCCCTTCCACTTGGTTTGTTTACCAAACCCGCTGCAAACCCGGCCTCCCCTGGACCGACGCGGTGTTTTCCCGGCTTCTCCAGCCGCAAAGAGCTCCTCCCTCCCTCTTTGTTCTGCCCGGGCTCCGGGTTACCCGGCCCCACCTCCCTGTGCCCCGAGGCTTCTCTGCACGGGTCTGATTGGTGAGCAGCTCAGCCTGGCCTTTTAGGGACTGGTGTCGAGCATTTAAAGTGATAGGGGAAGGGTCCAGTGGCTGCTTTTATCAACCAATCAAGTATTTTTCTGACAGCTCCCCAAATATTCCCGGGCCAATGGAGGGGGAAGCCCAAGATAACTCTGCTGCTCCTCAGGGAGGCCGAGCCTCTTAAGCTGGAGCAGGAGGGCAGGAGCTCAGTGGAGCCCTGGGCCGCCGCCCGCTCCGCCCTGGCACTTGCTCGCGCGCGTCACTGTCAGGATTTGTCTAGCAACGTGTTCCCTCACAGGGGTGTGTTGGGGGGAGTCCTGTTTCCGACTTTCGAAATGGTTATCAAAGTGTTTGTTGCTACATCTTCTGGGTCCATAGCGGTAGGTGTCTGGTGGCCTCTGTGGGGCTTTCTTCCTAGACTGTTTTCTGAATAACTAACCCAGGATTGGAAGGAGGAGCTGGTAATGGCCAAGCCTTGGCCTTAAGTTTCTTTTTTGTGCGTAAGTCACCTGTGGCTCTGCAGTAAGCGTGTGTGCCCTTTGTCTTCCGCATTTGTTTTCATGGTATTGAAAAAGCATGTGAACTGTGTAATCCAGAGAGCGGGGGGGTGAGAGGGGACTTGAGGACAGAGAGGCGTGCTTCATGCTAGAGTTCTTAACATGTTATTTGGTTGCATTGCATTGCATTGCTATAGAATCTTGGACTTTTTAAATTTTTTGGAGTGTTTCTGCAACTTAAACTAATTTAAAGTTGCAAATAAATGACACTTTGTATAACAGTGCTCAGAACTGATGATGAACTGGATGGCTAAAATGACTACTGGGTATAACCATACCGAAAGTACAAAGTCAGCATGGGTAATACTATTAAATGAGGAAAATGATGTCACAGCGACCAGAGCAAACTTCTCTAAGGCCACAGTTGTAGAAGCTCCAGGAGTTCAAACAGCCCCAAAATAGGAACTAAGAGTATTGCTTTGTCTAATCTCCTTGAGACCATCCGCTGCTCCAATCCCGCCTCCTTTCAGTGCAGGTTAGAACTGCCTTAAGAAACTGGAATAGCCGAGGGACTCACTCCTTGGCGGTGGTTCTGGCTTTGTCTTTAAGGCCTGAACCTGCAGTGTCTGTCTGGGACTGGTACTTTCACCAGCATTTTAGTAGAAGTTAGGAAGGCTATGGAGAGAATACCGTTCTATTAATCCCAAAGGTTTGGAGACCAGCGAAGGGGCTGTTTCCTTTTATATCTATTCCTGGAGCATCTCAGCTTGCAGCTCCAATTTCAGTGATCATTGAGCCAGGGACCATACCCTAAGTAAGCTGCTGGCTGCGGTAATAGTCCCCAAAAGGCCACTCCCAGCCCTGAAAGTTCACGCAGCTTCTAGAGAGGGTGAGAATAAAACAAGACAAAATAGCTTGCTAGTCCCTTCTGAACACAGCTGATCAGCAATTGTTTTAGTGAACAGGGTAGCAGAAGAAGATGAGTACCAATTGCAAATGTAAAACTCTGCAGAATATTTTGTGAAGGTTGATGACAAACTTTTAGTTGATGTATAAGGAGTACATTTTTGGATTATTTAGGTAAAAAACAATTTTCGGAAGAAAATGGCTTTGATTGAGCTTATGTTGTTGATGCTTATTGCTGAACACTTTTGTCACTTACCTCTGTGTATTCTGTAGACCGGATCTACGTGGCCCTGTGTATTCCTCAGCACACAATTAATAAATTTATGGATTTACTAGGTTTATTTGTTGTCCTACATTCTTGGAATTTAGGAGCATAATTTTTTTTTAAATTTTTTTGTAGAGACAGAGTCTTATTTTGTCACCCTTGGTAGAGTGCCGTGGTGTCACACAGCTCACAGCAACCTCCAACTCCTGTGCTTAGGCGATTCTCTTGCCTCAGCCTCCCAAGTAGCTGGAATTACAGGCGCTGCCACAACGCCCAGCTATTTTTTGTTGCAATTTGGAAGGGGCCGGGTTTGAACCTGCCATCCTTGGTATATGGGGCTGGTGCCCTACCCACTGAGCCACAGGCGCCACCCAGGACCGTAATTTAGTTAGCCTTGGAGGACCTGGAGAGGCATCACTCATCCCAGGATCTTGGAAAAGCCAAGTTAATTTTGGTTCCCTAAGCAGAAGTTTTAGTGTTATTTGTAACTGTGTGACCTTGGGAAAGGTATTTCACCTTTTTAAGCCCCAATTTTCTTGTCTATAAAATGAGGATAAGAATAGTATCCACCTCATGGAGGTGTCTTAAGGACTTATAAAATGACATGCTCGGGTGTCCAGCAGGGTGTCAGGTGTTTAATAAGCACTCTAGAAATAGTATTAGTTATAGTTAATTGCAAGCTACTATTAAATATATTTGCTACCGTAATTCTTATAATTATTAATTAGTATTCACTAGTATTGTAGTTATAATTATTAGCTAATATTATTTAGTAAATTTGGGGTTAAGATCATTATGTGTCAGAAGAATTGTCCAGAACCACATAAATGGAAAAATTTCTGTCTTGTCTTAAAGAGTGAGAACTGACTGTCCCCACAGTGCCAATGCTAATGACTTTTTGTGGGTGCAGGAATTTTACCCAGAAGCTTCTTGGCTGCAGGAGCCCCAGAGCAGCTTCTCTTGCTCACACTGCGTGCATGGTGGTCAGACACAAAGCCTTTCCTGCTTATTTCTGCAGCTCACACGTTTTAAAGACAGCCTCCTGCCTGATACCTGTAGTCAATGAAGGCATTCTGCTATCTGTTGGATGAATGGAATAAATGAAAAAGGAATGAATTTTATTCTCTTTGTGAGGAATCTAATATGTGTAACTGTATATAATAGCTCTCTTTTAATAGTTGACTCTGAAGAGCTGGGACACATTTTATCACATTCCAGAGGGCTTTAGGTTGAGACCCTGGAGAGACCCTAGCCTCCTGTCTTTCAGAAGGTCATTGTCATAGTGGTGGCTGGGGGAGGGCAACATAAGAGGGACAGTCCCTGTCGCCTCCAAGATGTACAGCCTCTGAGTGCTGAGAATGGACCTTCCTGGGGGCTCCTGTTTCCCAGTCCTTTCTCTGTCTTAGTTGACAATGTAAACAGCACTGTTGAATTAGATCGATCTGAGTGTAAGTCTTGGAAAATCCATTAATTCATTGGCGTCTCAGGGTTATTTTAAAATAGTGACCAGGATGCCCACCTGGATGGCCAGTGTGATGACGTGCCAGGATGGTGCCGTGCTGGGCATCTGACAGTGCAGGTTCAAAACCTGTGGTACAAAATACTTTTCTGTGTATCCTCTTCAGTTCTCACCAAAACCCCACAAGGAAGACAGCATTATACCTATTTTGTAGATGAGGACATTGAAGAGCAGAGCCCTGGCTCACACAGCAACGTTCTGGGAGGGAAAGACGGAGCTGTCTCTGACTCAATCCAGGGAGCTTTTTACTACAGTAGAGTGACATCAGCTGGAAAATCTCCTAACTGTACAAGACAATAAACCGGAGGTGCCAAGTGTGTGCACCAAAGGCTCCGCTGTTGGATTACTGCAACTTGTTAGAGTAGCTAATGGTGGCCGGGTGGCTTCAGGACAGAGAACAACACTTTTTTTTTTTTTTTTTTTTGCAGTTTTTGGCTGGGGCCGGGTTTTTACCCACCACCTCCAGTATATGGGGCTGGTACCCTACTCCTTTGAGCCACAGGCGCCACCCACAGAACAACACTTTTTAAATAAATAAATGTAGCAGGATAGGATAGATGAGTCTCTGCTGATGTCTCGAAGACTCCAAAACAATGATGCGGACCCCAAATACTCCCAGACCCTGCGGCACTGTGCAGGACTGACAGTGCAGCCTGTGGGGCCAAGGAGGGGGTAACGGGGAAAGATAGAAGATGTGTCTGTGATGAGAACTACTGGGGTGCTCAGCACACCCCTCCCCTGGACTGCAAAGAGAGGGTTCTCTGAACTTTTGCTGTGTTCTTGGGGCACAGTTTGGGCCCAGAGGGGCTCCTTAGTCAGAGACCCCCATCGGGTTGAGAGGCCCCATGCTGGAGGCAGAGTATGGAGGTGCTACCAAGGCGACAGGGAGCTGCCGTGTACACTTCCCTAAGACCCTCGTCTGTGGGCTCCCAGCCTAGGCAGAACTGAGGGGCCCCAGATGTTCTGATAAACAATGCGTTCAGCCCAGTTTAAATGACTGGTGTTCGAGGAGGACACAGTCCAACATTTTGTTTTATTTTTTTCTTTCTTCTGGGAGTGGGCTCCAAGAGGCAGCACTGGCACCTTGCACCTTCCCTGGATGCCGCCGTGTGATCTCTCAATTTCTCCATCGATTTCCCCTTTCTGTAGAAGAAGCATAAGTCAGAACCTTTGGAAATTGTTTCTCATCTATTCAGAATTGCAGAATAAAATAGAATCCTTTTCCATTCCCACCTCCCAGTCCTACGGTATGACGGACAGAAATGGAAATCAAGCTGGGGCCTGGACCTGGGCCAGCTGCCTCCCAGGCAGATTCTGGGACCGAGAGAGTGTCTGAAAAGGATTTTGGAAGGAGGGCAGACAGGGGTTTGGACAGAATAGAGGAGATGGCCTTCTGAACATTTAAAAGGTAAATGCCTAAAATGAAGACCGCTCTACTCCTCGAAACACAAAGTTGATTCTGATCTAAGGGAATAGGCACTTTGTAAAACGGCACGAATAATTATGGGCAGGTTGGGAAGGATATATAGAGAGTGTGATTAATTATACTAATGATATGTCCAGCAACCTGTCATCAAGTCTGATGGGATTTTGTAATATTACAAAGTTCAGCTGTGCAGCTGTGGAATTTGGAGCCGTTTCCGTGCGTATGGGCAGAGGGAGGAGGGTACCTCTGTGGGGGCACGTGAAGGTCTCCTTTTGGCTCTCATGTGACACTTGGGAATTATGAGCTCTTATGCCAGAAGTTTAAGGGAAATTCCATCATTCCACATGTTTCTGTACAGTTGTTTTCCTAGTGCATGCTTGCCTCAAACTGAAATACATGTGTGTTGGCCCAAGTTTTACTGACTGTAAGTGTTGTATTGTAGCTAACAGAGCCTTTAATTTATTAATCTAATGCTTTTTGTTCCATTATCTTATTATGGTATAAGTATTAATTAAAAAATTAATTGTGTGGCTCAGTGCCAGTAGCACAGGGGTTACGCGCCAGCCACATACACTGAGGGTGGTGGGTTTGAACCCGGCCCAGGCCAGTAAAACCACCACAACTGCAACAAAAAATAGTTGGGCATTGTGGGGAGTGCCTGTAATCCCAGCTACTTGGGAGGCTGAGGCAGAGAATCACTAAGCCTAAGAGCTTGAGGTTACTGTGAGCTGTGACGCTACAGCACTCTACAGAGGGCGATGTAGTGAGACTCTGTCTCAAAAAAAAAAAAAGTTAAAAATACTTGATATTTGTTCTATATATAATATAATCAAATCATTGTCAAAACCATATTAGATGTAAATTATATATATAATTATATATAATATTATATATATATAAAAGGTTTATCTACAGTTTGGTCTTGGTGGTGATTTTGTTCCAGGACTTCATCATCCAGACACATCTTTTCTTAAGTCATTCATTTTGGCCAAAGTGAATAAAATAGATTTTTTTTTTTTGCAGATCTCTAGGAAAGGATTTGGGTTTAATTAAAAGAGGGTTTGAATGTAAACATTAGGTTTGGGATGGGTATGTGCCTTTTATAGCATTTACTTAGAACCCTCAAAGTCTAGTCCTTCTGATAAGCAAATTACATTAAAATGACAGGGGGCCCTTGTTTTATTTATTTTTATTATTATTATTATTTTTTAAATTTACTTATTGGTGGGGATTCAAATTTACTTATTGGTGGGGATTCATTGAGGGTACAAGAAACCGGGTTACACTGATTGCATTTGTTAGGTAAAGTCCCTCTTACAATAATGTCTTGCCCTCAGAAGGTGTGACCCACACCAAGACTCCACCCCCTTGCTCCTTCCCTCTCTCTGCTCTTCCTTTCCCCACCCCTCTCTCTTTCTTTCTCTCTCTGCTCTCCCCTTCCCCACCCCCACCGTGTCATTCATTGTCATTAATTGTCCACATATCAAAATTGAGTACATAGGATTCATGCTTCTCCATTCTTGTAATGCTTTACTAAGAAAACTGTGTTCCACTTCCATCCAGGTTAATACAAAGGCTGTAAAGTCTCCTTCTTTTTTCACAAATTCTTTTTTTTTTTTTTTTTTGGAGACAAAGCCTCAAGCTGTCACCCTGGATAGAGTGCTATGGCATCACAGCTCACAGCAACCTCCAATTCCTGGACTCAAGCGAGTCTCCTGCCTCTGCCTCCCAAATAGCTGGGACTGCAGGAGCCTGCCACAACGCCTGGCCATTTTTTGGTTGCAGCCATCATTGTTGTTTGGCGGGCCTGGGCTGGATTCGAACCCACCAGCTCAGGTGTATGTGGCTGGCGCCTTAGCCCGCTGAGCCACAGGTGCCGAGCCAAGTCTCCTTCCTTTTTAATGGCTGAATAGTATTCCATAGTGTACATATGCCACAGCTTGTTAATCCATTCCTGGGTTGTTGGGCATTTAAGCCGTTTCCACATTTTAGCGATTGTAAATTGAGCTGCGATAAACTGTCTAGTGCAAGTGTCCTTATGATAAAAGGATTTTTTTCCTTCTGGGTAGATGCCCAGTAATGGGATTGCAGGATCAAATGTGAGGTCTAGCCTGAGTTCTTTGAGGGTTCTCCATACTTCCTTCCAAAAAGATTGTATCAGTTTGCAGTCCCACCAGCAGTGTAAAAGTGTTCCCTTCTCTCCACATCCACGCCAGGATCTGCAGTTTTGAGATTTTGTGATGTGGGCCATTCTCACTGGAGTTAGATGGTATCTCAGGGTGGTTTTGATTTGCATTTCTCTAATAATTAGGGGATGAGCATTTTTTCATATGTTTGTTAGCCATTCATCTGTCTTCTTTTTTTTTTTTAATTGAATCATCGCTGTGTACAATAATTCAATCATGAAGTACAGTGTGCGGGCTTCAGATACAATCGGAGATATTTTCATCAACCTGATTGAGATAACATTCAAGAGACTTTCTCATTACTATGTGAGAACATTTTTGATCCGTGTTTAGAAGTTTTCTGATCTGTCTTCTTTAGAGAAGGTTCTATTCATGTCTCTTGCCCATATGGGATTGTTGGCTTTTTTCATGTGGATTAATTTGAGTTCTCTATAGATCCTAGTGATCAAGGCTTTTGTCTGATTCAAAATATGCAAATATCCTTTCCCATTGGGTAGGTTGTCTATTGGCTTTGGTTGTTGTCTCCTTAGCTGTACAGAGCTTTTCAGTTTAATTAAGTCTCATTTGTTTATTTTTGTTGTTGCAATGGCCACAGGAGACCCTTGTTTTAAATATGAGACAATATTCTATTCAGAGGATTCAAAAAATTCTGACATGATATTTTCATATCAGAGAAAATCTTTATTTAAAATTTTCATCTTGGGTGGGCACAGTGGCTCATGGCTATAATCCTAGCACTCTGGGAGGCTGAGGCAGGGAGACTGCTTGAGCTCAGGAGTATGAGACCAGCCTGAGCCAGAGAGAGACCCAGTCTCTAAAACTAGCCAGATGTTGTGGCAGGCACCTGTAGTCTTAGCTACTCTGGAGGTTGAAAGAGGATTACTTGAGCCAAAGAGTTTGAGGTTGCTGTGAGCTATAATGCCATGACAGTGTACAGGATGACAGAGTGATACTCTGTCTCAAAAAAAAAAAAAAAATTAAAATTAAATAAAATTTTCATCTTTATTTTTATTTTATTTTATTTTTTTTTGAGATAGAGCCTCAAGCTGTCACCCTGGATAGAGTGCTGTGGCATTACAGCTCACAGCAACCTCCAATTCCTGGGCTCAAGTGAGTCTCTTGCCTCCGCCTCCCAAGTAGCTGGGACTACAGGCGCCCGCCATAACACCCGGCCATTTTTTGGTTGCAGCCACCATTGTTGTTTGGTGGCCGGGCCGGATTCGAACCCGCAAGCTCAGGTGTACGTGGCTGGCGCCTTAGCCCGTTGAGCCACAGGCGCCGAGCCAAAATTTTCATCTTTAAAATAATGACCTTATCTTTGCCTCCTGATCATCCTTACTGTGTTCTGTGTCTACATTGTGCAAATTAGCTCCGTACTTTGTTTTCACCCAAATAGGTTGTTTAAGAATCTGTCCACATGAAGGACTTGGCATAATGTCTTGTGCAGAATAGAGAGTTCATAAATAAATGCTGATCGATTACACTTTCTAGAAATTTCTCCTTGGGTGTTTCTTCTTTTTTTTGAGACAGAGCCTCAAGCTGTCACCCTGGGGCAATACAGCTCACAGCAACCTCGAACTCCTGGGCTTAAGTGAGTCTCCTGTCTCCGCCTCCCAAGTAGCTGGGACTACAGGCACCTGCCACAATGCCAGGCTGTTTCTTGGTTGCAGCCGTCATTGTTGTTTGGCGGGCCTGGGCTGGATTCGAACCCACCAGCTCAGGTGTACGTGGTTGGTGCCTTAGCCGCGTGAGCCACCCTGGGGGGTTCTTAAAACAGGGTCCACAGAGTCTGCTGTAACTTGTTTACCTGTTTACTTGTTTACTTGTTAACTTGTTTATAAAACATGGCATGACACATTTTTAGGAGTGAATTCTTCGATGGCAATGATTGTAGTCGTTTATGGGGAATGAGTTCTAACCTTTAAGGATGGCCACGCTGATGAGAAATGGCGCTCTGCAGATGCAGCCGGTGCCCATGAACTGAGGGTGGATGGAGCAAAGGACATACAGCGGTTCCCTCAGTGTGGCTGGCACTGCACTCTCAGAGGGGGGTCGGGTGTGCCTAGAAAAGGAGGAATCTGTGGGAGAAAGGGTTATTTGACTGTGTCACTGTTTTATGCACTGGGAGAAATATTCACTAGCTTTTTCTAGCCTTTCTTCTGCCCTTTCCTTCAGATAATCTCCACATGGGCTTTTCAATTCCCTGAAATAGTTCCAAAGTTACTTTTTCTTCAATGTGACTCATGCTCCTATTTCCACAACCTTGACCGAAATGCATTTTAGTATGGGTATAATTGGTGTTTGAATTTATTTTATTTTTTATTTTTTTTATTTTTCGAGACAGAGCCTCAAGCTGTCACCCTGGGTAGAGTGCTGTGGCATCACAGCTCACAGCAACCTCCAGTTCCTGGGCTCAAGCGAGTCTCTTGCCTCCGCCTCCCAAGTAGCTGGGACTACAGGTGCCCGCCACAAGGCCCGGCCATTTTTTGGTTGCAGCCGTCATTGTTGTTTGGCGGCCCGGGCTGGATTCGAACCTGCCAGCGCAGGTGTATGTGGCTGGTGCCTTAGCCCGTTGAGCCACAGGCGCTGAGCCTGGTGTTTGAATTTCATAGTAAATTATCTTTTTTCTCTTTTTCTTTTCCCAGTCAGATCTTTCTATCCCTAATTCTCATTTACTTTCGGCCATTAAAGCTTTGTAAAAAAATTAAAAGTATCGGGCGGTGCCTATGGCTCAAAGGAGTAGGGCGCTGGCCCCATATGCCGGAGGTGGTGGGTTCAAACTGGGCCCCAGCCAAAAACTGTAAAAAAAACCCCCCAAAACAAAACTAAAAGTATTTTGAAGACCACAAATAAAAGCTATGAGAGCATCTTTATTCCAATTACGTTGTGTTAAAAGACAAAATTACAGCAAATCTAGTTGTGTAGACCTTAACTGGCTTTTATTTGCAATTCTAGATTCTGGCAGCAGTCCAGAACCAAAAATGGTTCAAAAGTTTGCCCAACCACATGTATGGGTTATTCAGAAAGTGCCACAAAAAGGTATTCATATTTTAAGAAAGGAAAACACAGTCTGGGGGGCCAAGGTGGGTGGATTGCTTGAGCTCAGGAGTTCTAGACCAGCCTGAGCAAGATTGAGACCCCCATCTCTAAAACTAGCTCCGCGTTGTGGTGGGTGCCTGTAGTACCAGTTACTTTGGAGGCTGAAGCAGGAGGATCATTTGAGCCCAAGAGTTTGAGGTTGCCATGAGCTGTGATACCACGGCACTCCACTAAGGGCGACAAAGTGGAACTCTATCTCAAAAAAAAAAAAAAAAAAAAAAAAAAAAATATATATATATATATATATATATATATATATATATATGTATGTATATATATTTATATATAAAAGAAAAGAAAACACTATAAAATTGTAATATTCAATATATAGCAATAGCCAAAGATGAACATGAGTCACATGAGCACCTCTTGTAATTGCAGAAGTCAAATGTAACTTGAGTATTACAAATTTAACACAGTTTTTTCCTTGCTTAAATAAAATAAGTATACTTTTTTGGCACTCTCCGTATTTATTGTTGGAGAGAAGGAAGTGACATACAGAAAAGGGAAGTGAGGTACAAAGGCGGCTGGATTGGTTAGAACGAGGTATTTGCTTTATTTAAACGTGGTTTGAATAGTTGGCTGTCAGTGATTGGCTGAGATTCAGCTACTGTTTCGAAGCAAATTTCTAGGGTAGGTTTTCATTTGTTTATGTAGGAAGCTGGGTTGCAGTTCCTTATACAGCACTCCAGAGAGGCTTCTAAGGCCCAAACTTAGTTTAACAATTGATTATACAATGATTTAAACATTGTTGCTATGAAATTTTCAGAGTTTAAATAGCCACTCTCTTGATCCTTTATAAAGAAAAGTATTTCTTTATATAGATATATAAAAGAAGGATTTCTTTCTTTCTTTCTTTTATTTTTGAGACAGTCTTTTTTTTTTTTTTGAGACAGAGCCTCAAGCTGTCACCCTGGATAGAGTGCCATGGCATCACAGCTCACAGCAACCTCCAACTCCTGGGCTCAAGCGAGTCTCTTGCCTCCGCCTCCCAAGTAGCTGGGACTACAGGCACCCGCCACAACGCCCGGCCATTTTTTGGTGCAGCCAACATTGTTGTTTGGCGGGCCCGGGCTGGATTTGAACCCGCCAGCTCAGGTGTACGTGGCTGGCGCCTTAGCCTGTTGAGCCACAGGCGCCGAGCCGATATTTCTTAACAAGTATGGAATACTGGGAATATGAGGGAAGGGAGCTATCACAGATGGTCATGGGAATTCACAGTTTCATACAGAAAGAAGAAAGAAGAAGGGTTAATAAGATCAATTTAGGAAGATTAGTGAGATCAGAAGTGATGCTCCATTAAAAAACTTAAAAAGTAGGGCAGCACCTGTGGCTCAAGGGGTAGGGAGCTGGCCCCATATGCCAGAGGGGGCAGGTTCAAATCCAGCCCTGACCAAAAAGTGCAAAAAAAAAAAAATTTTAAAAGCCTTAGATAAGGAAAGAAATTGCTTTGACAGATGAGAAGATCACAATTGAGGAGGAAAAATATTGGATTCTTAGGAAGCAAGTTGATAGTTATGAGAAAATTAACCATGGTGATTAGGGATGTATCAAAGAAGCAATGGTTGCCAAACAGTGGATTACACAGAGGCTCTTTGTTTGTTCCAAAATTTTTAGAAAAAATGGCTAGGATCATTCCCCACAGCACACACAATCTTAACATGTTTAGCATGCTAATGACAAAGGAGGTATATCTAAACCAGTAACCTGGTATGCATATGTCTAAAATGACTGCTAGAATGAGGCAATGACATTAGAATAAATTATGATAAATAAACAATGTGCTAAGTAAACAATAGAAGACAAAACTCTAAATGTGGTCCATATAAAGAAGTAACCAAATATAGAGCTGAAACAGGTGATGAGCCATAGCAGAGATCAAACAACTACAGCCTGTATGGGTCAAATTCATCCGACTGAGCATTGCTGATGGAACCAAATCCAGCGTCTGAGTGTTACTGATGGAACAAGTAGCTAATTGTGTCAACATTTGAAAATGGCTGAAAAATAATTACAAGAAGCATACTATTTCATGACATCTAAAATTTAGATTAAATTCAAATTTCAGTGATTATAAATGGCTTAATTAAAATATAGCTGTGTTCATTCCTTTTTGTCTATGGCTGCTTTCATACTACAGTGGAAGAGTTTCATTTTTGCAACCAAAACCATATGGCCTGCAATACCTACAAAATTTATTATGTGGTTCTTTACAGAAATGTTTTTAAATTCCTGATCTTTAGGTTCTGGGTTTTTGGGAAACTGTCCCAATGTCCTTGTCCATTTATATACTTAATTCATTTAAACAGATATTAATTGAATGTCTACTATTTCCAGTGATACTTCCTATAATGTTTGAAATTACATTGTAAATGTATGTTCCTTTGGGGCTTCTTTGACAAAAATCAGTGTGGAATTCTAACATAAGCCCAGTACAAGGAATGATATGAAGAGATAAATGTTAAGACTGTGAGAATTTTCACGGAAATGAGATTCTAAAAGGAGATCACACTAGGAGTTGTGAACAAGAGATTACAGCAAACACAGCATTTTCCAGAAATGAGAATGTGTTTAATATGGCCAGAACATGGCTGTACACAAGTAGGAAGTGGCAGAATCAAGATAAAAAAATAATTTGGCTAAATAATAAAGATACTATACATCAATGGGGGAAAGAGATGAATAGATTTTTCTCTAAAGATGACAGACAAATGGCCAGTAAACACTTGAAAAAATGCTCATCATCCTTAATTATTAGAGAAATGCAAATTAAAACCACCCTGAGATACCATCTAA
>CAUYRH010004474.1:0-27972 GCA_963574655.1 Perodicticus potto | reverse complement strand
CACAAGTGTGATCTCACCCTTAGAAAATATCATGAATGTTATATTAATCAGGTTGATAAAAATATCTCCGATTGTATGTGAAGCCCGCACACTGTACTCCATGACTGAATTATTGTACACAGTTATGACTCAATAAAAAATAATTAAAAAAAAAACAGTTAAGCTGAGAATCAAATAAAAAGTGTCATACCTTTCTCAGTAGCAACAGAGAAAATAAAATACCCAGGAATATACATGACAAAGGAGGCGAAAGACCTCTATGGGCAGAATTCTGAAACACTAAGGAAACAAACTGTAGGGGATGTAAACAGAAGGAAAAATGTACCATACTCATGGATCAGTGGAATCAACATTGTTAAAATGGCTATATTCTCCTAAGTGATTTGCAGATTGAATGTAATTCCAATTAAAATACCAGTGCTATTTTTTGCTTATCTAGAAAGACTTCTTTTTAAATTTTAGATTTAACTTTCCTGATTTTCAAAATAAATCCATGCTCATTCGAGAAAAATAGAAAGAGAAAAATAGAAATTACTTATAATTGTACCTTCACTTAAGCTCTGTTAACACACTATGTAATCTACATATAAAAATGATTTTGGGGCAGTGCCTGTGGCTCAAAGGAGTAAGGCACCGGCCCCATATGCCAGAGGTGGTGGGTTCAAACCCAGTCCCAGCCAGAAACTGCAGGAAAAAAAAAAAGATTTTGATAAAAATGTTAAATGCCATCCTATTATATATGCAGTTTAAATCTTTTTCCTCCACAGAACATCATGAGCATCATTCAATGACAACAAATCGAACTCGAGACCATTTTTTTTTTGTGATGGTCATTAAATAGACGTAACATAATTCATTCAATTCCATATTTTCCAATTTTTTGTAATGGTCATTAAATAGACATAACATAATTCACTCAATTCCATATTTTCAGGTAGCTTCAGTTTTGTTTTTCTATTAAAGACGTACATGTTGATTCAACTATCAAGTTAGTTTATTCGAATGGAATGAACTAGGTAACGTACACCTTAATCAATTTCACACTTTTGTAAAATTTTATTTAGCCCTTCTATAAGTATTATCAAACTGCATTTTAAACATAGTTCAAACCAGATAAAACATAGCAGAGCTATTTTGAACTACTTCAAACTACAGGTTTTTTAAACCTCTTATGGTGAAGAAACTGTGTTGGATAATATGCACTTTTATGTTAGTTCTTGTTGAAATGAGGAACAAGACTTTTTGGACTGGTCATGATGCTCATGGAGTTAGGATCTATAGGGGAGTATGGGATTCCCAGGAGGTTCTGAGATTTTTTTTTTTTTGAGAGAAAAAAATTGTCTTTATTCTTACTTGCAAATCCTTAGACAATGTGTATTATTTATGAATTGTGTTCAGTATATATCCAGAGTAGACTAAGGAAATTAGTGCTTTATTCTTTTCCTCATACAATATGAAGCCTTTAAAAAGTTTTTTTTGTTCTTTTTATTTTTTTAAAAAATTTCAGATTATTACGGGGATATACATAACTTGGAATTAGCAGTAGCCATTAAGTAATGGTGAACACAGCCCTCCCTAGATTTTTTTTCTTGCTCTCTTTCCTTCATAATTTATGGTTCCGATGTGGTAAAAGAAAGATAAACTGTGGACAAATTTTTTGGTATTATTTTAGTCATAGGGATGATGCAGCGTACGCATAGAAAGAAAGCCCTCATGAAGGCATCAGACAGAAAACAAGTGAAAATCACACAGCCAAGGATAAAGCACCAATCAGTCTTCTGGAAGTTTCAGAAAAGTAGTCTCTGGGGTACTGAAAACAGTCAGAGTGAGAGCAAGAAGTGAAATAATGAATCAGATAGTGGTTAATAACAGAAGGCCGACTTCAGGCAGTAAAAAGAAAAGGGGAGAAAAATATAAAGAAGAGAAGAGAGGAAATTAAAATGTGTAAATTACACAATAAAATCTTAAAATGGATGATATGCAGAGTCAGTTAAGATAAAAGATATTGCCATCCTGATAAAATGGAAGCCAAACCTTTTAATATCTCCTTCAGGAGGTTAAATTCTGTCAGGAATCGGCAACCGGGATTTTAAGGTGTTTATCATCACATTGTTCCTACCCACACAGCAAGAATTTTGCTAAGAGATTAGTGAAGTTTTATCATCTCCTTCCTTGGGAAGGCTAAAATGAGTTTAAGGGTGTGAATGGAGACCAACAGACAGGAAATAGAAAATTTCCAAGGGGGAGACTGTCTGGCACAAGGGAAGCCCAGCCCGGCAGGAAAAGGGCTGGAGTAGCACGGAGGTACAGGTGATATCACATTGCAAGCTTTAGTAAGGCAATTTTCCATTTAAAACCTGATGCTTTCATATTTGTAAAAGAACATGCTTAGTTTGTTAATGTTTTCCTCTTCTTCTGCTAAAGCAAATGTGTACTCTATTTTCTCCAGCCCCTATTGAATCTGACTGCTCTCATTTGAGGGAGCTATTGAAGTGCTGACAGAATCTCTCTCTAGGCTCCCTGCCTCAACCCAGTCCAAGATAATAAAAGAAAAGAGGTTAACTCTTGAATGTCCAGAGGAAGGTAGAAGATATAAAACTATACACATATTTTCCCCTTCTTCCCACTTCTCTACCTAAAACAAGAGTGTCAATACAGTGTGCCACGGGGGCCTTCAATCATGAATCTTTATGTTAGATTTCGGATTAAGGGTTCGATTTTTAAAAGCAAATAGGTTTTGCAGTTGCCAGGTAAACCCATCAATCACTCACCATTAATCTAGCAAACTCAGCTGTCCTGAATGCATTTCAGTTCCTTTAGGGACTAATATGCTTTGATTAGAACAATGTGTGAGTAAGAAGAACAATGGGTGGGTAAAATGAAGGAGTGTGTGTTTTAGGTGCATTGTTTGAAATAGAGAAGGCAGTCTTCCTGCTGGGGAGACATGGAAAATTCTGAGCTCTTCTATAATCTTTCAGAGTTAATCTATAGTTGATATTTCCACTCAACGGATGAATAAAATAATTCCCAGTAAACAGACATTTAAAAAAATATCATTCCTCCCTTCCTAAATTCTTCATGAATAGGGAGAATAATAGAGGCAGAGAGTAGGAGTTGAAGGGCCCAAACACTTATGGCATGTGTGAGTTCTGTTCTGGAGAATTTTTTTAGCACTAAGTATTAAAAATAATCATTTCCCTGCTTTGTCTTTGGGGATGCTACAGAATGGTATAATCATCTGGCTTTGGTAGCCTATAGCCTAGGGCATCTGTAGCCTTTCTTATCATTATGTTTCACCAAGTGTCACCTTTTCCAGACAACTACAGGATCAGGATAAGAAAAATTGTTTCTTGATGCTGTAGATCTAACAAAACCACAGGCTGCTCACAGCCCACCAAATGAATGGCCAGCATTTAAAATCGACCAGAATTAAATGAAGCATTTGATTATAAATGCTAGACACTCAATTTAGAAACTGTGGCTTAAAGAAGGAAACAACATATAAGTATGGATTGTTCATTTTGCATGAGAAGAAAAATGTGATACCAGGACCAGCATAGAATATTTTCCGAGGCATGAGTGAATTCCAGCGATTGTGGAGACTCAGAAACTTTGTGAATGTGACACTATGAACTGGGTACTTAAATGGCATTTGCATCAATATTTTCATCCCTGGAAAAAAACACAACTCAGGAACAAAGTTGTCAATTGTCATAATATTACAAGTCAGCTTGAAAAAAATCTAACAGAAATACTGCTCCCCACCCGAAGTAAGAAAATTTTCAATCTATGAATAATTAGATAATTTCTATAATTAGGAAATGTTTGAGAAGGTATATTTTGTGATTGGCATCTGTTTATAACTACCTCGAAAGTGTTGTACATAAAGGTTATAAAATTCCATTTTTAGCTGTAAGATGCACTGTAGTATCAGGATCCTGTGATGTGTTGCTTTGCTGATAATGAAGGTTAGGAGTCTGGGCTCTCAAACAGCACTGGGAGTTTTTACAGAATGGCCAGTGAGTGCTGTTGAGATGACAGATTAGATTGATGTTTTGTGTAGAGGTAAGAACTTAGCTGAGATGGCTGTTCAGCACTCTCAGAGGAAAAATTCATTATATTTCCACACTGACAGCAATGTAGAGTTTGTACGTAATTTTCTTTTCAATAAGGTTGGATACAGAAGCTTAATTGGGAGTTAATTAATTTTATACTGGTTTGCTATGCTCAACACTTTTATGCATTATAGCAATACACCACCTAGAAGTAATATTAATTCATATATTTTGATTTTTAGGTCATTCCCTTGAATCTAAATGATTAGTCTTTTAATTTTAAATATTTTGAACTTTTTTCTATCTGTAAAATGGGGACACAAATATTCTTTTTCTTTCACTTTTAATGGTCATTTAGTGATTAGTGTGATTATAATTGTAACTAAAGTAAAGCCACTATCACATAGTATGATACAAAATATTAATAGTCAAGTAATTATATTACGAGAACCTACTAAATGCTATGCATAGCATTATGTACTGAATATAGTTGTTCCTGATAAGAATTCTGTTCTTCTAGAGCTGACACTTTGGTGGAAAAAGCCAGACAAATATAAAATTACAATATTAATTTATGATTAAATAAACAGGAAAGTGTAGTGTGGGACAGCTAAAACTAAAAGAGAAAATCTTGACTTTTTGGCCTCAGAGAATGGTTTAGGACAATAGAATGTTAGAAAGGAGGCGGGGGAAAGACCAATATCTGCCTGTAAATTTTTCTTAACTCTTAGGTCAACCCTGGAATTGCAAATGTGCATGTGAGATTCCAAAGTGTCTAGTGAGAAAACAGTATCTAGAAGCCTAAAAAAAGCTGAGCAGATGGGCAGCACCTGTGGCTCAGTGAGTAGGGCCCGGGCCCCATATACCGAGGGTGGTGGCTTCAAGCCCGGCCCAGGCCAAATTGCATCAAAAAATAGCTAGGCTTTGTGGTGGGCGCCTGTAGTCCCAGATACTTGGGAACCTGAGGCAAGAGAATCACCTAAGCCCAAGAGCTGGAGGTTGCTGTGAGCTGTGATGCCACAGCACTCTACCGAGGGCTATAGAATGAAACTGTGTCTCTACCAAAAAAAAAAAAAAAAAAAAGGAGCAGAGCAGAGACTTTAACTGCAGAGGAAAGAGAATTTGGAGTTCAAAACTTGCCAAAGTAAAGGCATATCATAAACACTCAAACATCCACATCTTAAGAGTAAAGACAATGTTCTAGGATTAGGAGACAAACCAAAATCGTTCCTCTCTAACAAAGCATAAAACCAGCCCTCTAAAATTAAAATTATCTGCCAGGCATTTAACTCCCCAACTGAAAAGAACTCAACAATATTCAGGGGGAAATAAACAAAATCCTAGGATGTCACATCATATTATCCATAATGTCTAGTATAAATCAAAAATTATTAGGCATAAGAAGAAATAAGAAAATATGAGAAAGAGAAAAATAGAAAGAGAATAAAATATGAGCCAGATTGGAAAGTTTCTAATAAAGAATTGAAAATAACTATTAGGAATATGATAAAAAGTTGATAGAAAAAAATTATAATGAATGAAGACATGGATAATGTCAATGGGCATTTACAACAAGACCCAAACAGAAATCTTAGAATCAAACTATATAATATATGAAATCAAATACTTATTGGATGAGATAAACAGCATTGTTTATAACAATAAGGAAGGAATTATACTTGTAGACAATTCAATATATATACTTCCATATTGGAGCAAATAAATGCAAAACAATTAAGAGAGTTTCAGTAATGTTTGAGATAGTATAAAGCTATCTTATGTAGATACTATTCCAATCTGTGAAAAATAGAACAGGAAGGATAGGGCAGAAATAACATTTGAAGATATATTGGCTAACATGTTTCAAATTTCATTTTTGAAAAAGCAACCCACACATTAAATAAGCTCAATGAATACCACAAAATACAAAGAAAATGAATCATAGTCACAGGGCAGTCAAACTGCTGAAAACAAAAGATAAAGAGGAAATCTTAGAAGCAAAGAGGGGAAACATGATAAGAAAGCCTACAGACTATTTTCAGAAACAATTCAGGCTAGAAAGCAATAGTCATTTTTAAGGTACTAAAGAAACAAAATAAAACAAACTGTTAATCTGGATTCTATGCCCAGAAAAACTGTTTCTGTTTTTTTTCTCCCCAAAAAGTAATAAACAGAAACTGGGTAAAATTATTGCCGGCCAACCCATACTATTAAAAATGCTAATAGGAATTCTTTCAGTTAAACAGAAATGATGGCAGGGAAATCTACACATACATTAAAGCAGGAAGGGAAGTTGAAATTTCAAATATGCAGATAAATATAGAATGTTAGTTTAGTTTTTTTTATCTTTAAAAAGACAATTGATTGTAAACCATAAATATAATAAAATGTAATGTGGAGTTAATAACATTTAGAATAATATGAGGAAATAACATACGAATTACAACAATTATTTAAATGAGATTATGTATTTTTGAAGATTTTACATCATGTGTGAATTGGTACAGTATTATTTTATGTTAGATTGGTGCAAGTTAAAGATGCATATTGTAATTTTTCCAAAAACCTGTAAATAATACCAATGATATATCTAAAGAGAAAATACAAGATGGAGAGTAGAAAAACAAAATACGTGTTAAATTAGTAAGTATTGAAATTATACTAAGCATGCTCTCTGAATGCAATATAATTATATTTTGAATTAATAATAATATGTAGAGAATCACTAATTCTTTAGAAATGAAGCCCCACATTTCCAAATAGCCCATGAGTTAGAGAAGAAGTCACAAGGTAAACTAGAAAATATTTAAAACGAATGTTGATAAAATCAAAAAACATTACAATTTATGAGATGCAGCTAAAGCTATGCTTAAAAGGAAATTCATGGCATTAGAGAAGAAACATTTAAATCAATATTCTAAGTTTTCACTAATAATGTTCAAAAAGAAAGGGAAATAAAACCTGAAGACAATAGAAAAATAGAAATAATATGGAAGTGAAAATCAATGAAATAGAAAACATTAAAAAAAAAGAGAAGATCAGGGTGGTGCCTGTGGCTCAAAGGAGTAGGGCACCGGTCCTATATGCCAGAGGTGGTGGGTTCAAACCCAGGCCTGGCCAAAAACTCAAAAAAAAAAAAAAAAAAAAAAATCTCCAGTAAGATTAGCCCACATAACAAATCCCCAAACCAAAGATGCTGGCATAGATGTAGAGAAAAGGGAACACTTTTACACTGTTCTACACTGCTGGTGGGAATGCAAACTAATATGTTCCTTTTGGAAGGATGTTTGAAGAATACTTAGAAATTTAAAAATACACCTGCCTTTCGATCCTATAATTCCTTTACTAGGCATATACCCAGAAGACCAAAAATCACATTATAACTAAGATATCTGTACCAGAATGTTTATTGCAGCCCAATTCATAATTGCTAAGTCATGGAAGAAGCCCAAGTGCCCATCAACCCATGAATGGATTAATAAACTGTGGTACATGTATACCATGGAATACTATGCAGCCTTAAAGAAAGATGGAGACTTTACCTCTTTCATGTTTACATGGATGGAGCTAGAACATATTCTTCTTAGCAAAGTATCTCAAGAAGAAAAAGTATCCAATGTACTCAGCCCTACTATGAAGCTAATTTAAAGGTTTCATATGAAGGCTATAACCCAACTATAGCACAAGAATATGGGAAGGGAGGGGAAGGGAGAGTTTAGGTGGAGGGAGGGTAATTTGTGGGGCCACACCTACAGTGCATCTTAGAAGAGTACAGGGGAAACTTACTAAATGCAGAATACAAATGTCTTTATACGATAACTAAGAAAATGCCATGAAGGCTATGTTAAACAGTTTAATGAAAACATTTCAGATTGTATATAAAACCAACACATTGTACCTCTTGATTGCACTAATGTACGCAGCTATGATTTAATAAAAAAAAAAAAAAAGACCTGTAGGGGCCAAGATGGCAGTAAACAGCCTCAGCTGCCCTTGGGGATCATTACACCCTAACTTTAAGGCATTCACGTACTAAAAGAAATTTCCACCAGGGCCAGGCATTTTACAACCACCAAGAGCACCCACAAAGTTACTTTATGTGGTGTGAAAAAAGAAGAACTCCCACCTCCATTCCTGGAAATTTCCAACTTTTTCCCAGAAAACTGATGGAAAATGCACCCTTCATTTAGCATATAATCAAGAGATTAACCATATATACAGCCTGCCAGGGATGGATAGGGGATACTCTGTCTCTGGGGAAGCCTGCTTGCTATTTGTTTGTTTAATGAGTGCTGCTTTCATTGCAACTTAAGGTTCGAGCTTGAATTCTTGCCTGCACAAAGCTAAGAACACTTGGCCTTTAGGCTGGACTACTGATTTGGGGTCTACTTTATGGTGTCAGTGGGAACCTAGAGAAGAGGATTAGGTGATGTTGTAAACTAAAATAAAATCTTAAGGCTCTCCTCAACCACTGACTGGCTGGATGCCCCTCTTGGCCAAGGGGATCCCTAAAACTGAGTTGCTAGCCCTGAGAAAGGAGATCAGGCATGCCTCATCATATCCCCCTCCCTTCTTAGAGATGTCCTCTGTGACTCCTTAACAGGCTAAGGCTATGCAAAACATACCCCTAAGTCCTCAATAGACACAACAAACCACTTGAGTCTGAGCACATGTACAGTACTTCAACTCTGATTAACAGACTCTTATCTTACCATTCCTTTTCTCTGACTCCTAGTCTATTAGACAGAGCCTAATTTTTCAGGCGATTTTCAGCTAAAGGATCTTTAAACCTGCCTATAACCTGTAAGCCCCCTGCTTTGAGATGTCCCACCTTTTTTGGTCCAAACCAATGTATGCCTTCCATGTTGATTTACCTGTAATCCCTGTCTCTCTAAAATGTATAAAACCAAACTGTGACCCAACCACAGTAAGTACACTTGTTGGAAGCCTTCTTGGGTGTGGCTCGGTCATGGTACTCAAATTTGACTCAGAATAAAACTCTTTAAATTATTTTACAAAGAATGGTTTCTTTTCCATCTACAAGATCAATACAATTACAAACTTCAGTACTTTGTTCTTCACCCATTAGGTATGATTTTACCCATCCTTTACACTCCCCTTTTACCTACTTGAATTCTGTTGAGTTTTGCTTTCATATGTACACAGCAGTGTTGATCAACTTGTTCCAATTTAGTATTGAATACATGTGGGATTTGTTTTTCCATTCTTGTGATACTTCACTCAGAAGAATAGTCTCCAATTCCACCCAGGATATTACAAAGGATATTAGATCAGTATTTTTTTCAAGGCTGAGTGGTATTTCATGGTATATATATGCCACATTTTACTAACACATTCATGAATTGATGGACACTTGGGTTATGGTTATGAATTGTGCTGCTATAAACATTTAAGTGCAAGGGTCTTTTTTCTTTTGGGTAAATACCTAGTAGTGAGATTGCAGGATCAAATAGTAGGTCTACTTTTAGTTCTTAGAGCAGCAGTTCTCAACCTGTGGGTTGTGACCCCTTTCAACAATGAAAATACATTGGGGCATTAGGAAGGTTGAGAACCACTGTTTTAAAGGTATCTTCATAAAGGTTGTACTAATTTTCACTTCCCCCAAGAGCATGTGAGTGTTCCCTTCTCTCTGCATACAAGGACTGATAATTAAGTTCATGAGCTCATCCTGGAAAAGGGTTAGGTTAGGTGTTACATACCTCACTGCTGAATATCACTATGGTCACCTTTGAAGTATTCCCTTTGGGAAGGTATGCACTGATGCCAGCATCTAGTCCACCCTTCAAAGTAATTTTGGAACTTTTTCTGGAATGGCCATCAAAGCTGTCATCATATTACCCTGAATGTCATCAAAATGTCTTCTTTTCAATATTTCCTTTATCTTTGGGTAAAGAAAATGTCACAGGGGGCCAGATCAGGTGAGTAGGGAGGATAGTCCAATACACTTCATTGTGTACTGGCTACAAACTCTCTCACAGACAGTGCCATGTGAGCTGATGCATTGTCATGATGTAAGAGCCATGAGTTGTTGGCCAAGATTTTCAGTTAAGATTTTCCTTTTTCTCTACTGATATTTACTTGGTCTGCTATGTTTCTCTCAGTCATCTGACAATTTTGATGCACAAGTCAACAAAATTTTTCAATGTTTTCATCAGTTCTTCTTGCTACCGGCCGCACAGACCTCTTTTCATCAATAAATCATTCTTTTCTCTCTGGAAAACATTTAATCCATTTGTATACTGCTGTCTTCTTTATAACATTATCCCCATAAATTTGGACTAACATGTCACTGATTATGCTTGCATTCTTGCCAAGTTTAACAAAAAATTTGATGTTTGTTCATTGCTCTAATTGCTCAGACATTCCTGTGAATGTACCCCCAAACATGCAATAATAATAATGAACGCCACTCAGCAAGACATTGCCACATGTTGACACTAACACAACTGTGAGACAATAATATACCAAGGTTATGAAATCTTACTAAGTTGTTTATACAGTGCTGCCAACGTAAGTGCATGGTGGCAAGATGGAGAACTTAATTGTCATACCTTGTTATAGCTGACAAAGAGCTGATAATCTGAATCTACAAAGAAGTCAAGAAAATCAGCAAGAAAAGATCAAACAACCCCCATTAAAAAGTGGGAAAAACCCATGAACATAAGCTTTTTAAAAGAAGATAAACTAATGGCCAAGAAACACATGAAGCTCATTGTCTCTAATCACCAGGAAAATGCAAATCAAAACCACATTGCGATATCACCCAACTTCAGTGAGAATGACTCATGTCAAAAAGTCCCAGAATTCTTTTTTTTTTTTTTTAATTTTTTTTGGAGACAGAGTCTCACTATTCACCCCTCAGTACAGTGCCATGGTGTCACAATTCACAGCAACCTCAAACTCTTGGGCTTAAGCAATTTTCTTGCCTCAGCCTCCCTTGTAGCTGGGACTGTAGGTGACCACCACAATGCCTGGATATTGTTTTGTTGTAGTTGTCATTGCTGTTTCGCAGGCCCTGGCTGGATTCAAACCCTCCAGCCTTAGTGTATGTGACTGGCCCCCTAACCACTGAGCTATGGGCACTGAGCCAAAGTCCCAGAATTCTTTATCTGTAGTTTGTATGTCTCCATTTCTTTACTTTCAGCTACTGAGCAATTATTTTCCTCTTTTGGTGGTGTTATGCCTCCTTGGTTTTTCATGTTTCCTGTTGCCTTAAATTTACATCTGCCCTTTAGTGGAGCAGTCACCTCATTATGGAAAGATCTTTCCTTTCCAAGGGGTGTGAAGACACTTGCTGGGATGATACAATGGTTCTGGCACCAGTTAAGTGCCAGCTGTGTGATCTCTGTGCAGCTCTGTCCTCTGAGGGCAGTGTTGACAAAGACTTAAGGATCCTCAGTGGCCAATATTGTGAATTTCTATGGTAGCAGCAAGCATTGGGGTCTTTGGTGGCAATGGCCACCCCCCAAAGTTTCCACCAATCTTTTTTTCTCTTATTGAGGGGGTTCCTCTTTGCACTGTGTCTATCTTGTGGGCTCACTTAGAGTGGTGATGGCCCCAGCGTCTAATGAGTGACAGCTATGTAGTGGACATGGAGTTGAAGCCTGAAGCATGGAGGGCCTATGGCCCTGGGATTCATGGAGGGACTCTGGATACGGATCCAGGGTAGTAATAGCACTAGTGCATGGAACACAGGTGTCCTTGCTGTTGCCTAGGGAACACAATGTGAGACAATGGGGGAGCCAAGAATGGGAGCACCAGTGGATTCAGCATTACAATGGCTCTGGTATCCAACTCTCTATCATGGTTGAGCCAGTGCCTAGAGCTTTCACTCATTGGTTCCAGGCTCAGAGTGTGAACCACCTTGCTATGGCAATGGCTGCAGCATCTGAGATGTAGGTGGGTCTGATGCCACCACAGAACCTAGGTCTGAGTGTGGGAAGTCATGTAGCAGCCACAGCTCTAGGGATAGAGCATGCCACAAGATGAGGAAGATGGGTGTGGCTCTTTTCCCAAAGCAACTCAATAGCAGCCACTTCTTGTGTAGGGGAGGGGTATGTGGCTGCATGATCCTCTCTGTGGTTCCCCAGTAAGGATGGCTGTTGGTTGCTTCACCAGCAAGAGATGCTTGTGTCTTCTGCAGAGCCAGCCACAGTGGTTCTTCCTATGGTTGATACTGATAGCCTCTGCCTTTTTTCTGTGTTTCTTGCATCTCCCGGAGTCTCAGGTCTGTAAGTCTCACCAACAATCCATTCTATGTGGATATGCTCCAGACTGCGCTCCCACCCACTCCACCCCATTGTGTTGCTGTAGCTTCTTTAGTGGGTCCTTGGGCTCAAGCTATCTATATTTGGTTTTCTGAATATATTTGGTTTTAGTGAATAGCTATCTATATTTGGTTTTCTGTGCAGAGATGAAGACATAGATCCTATCCTACCAACTTGGATCTAAGTGACCAGAAGCTTTTAGTATAATTTTAAAAATACAGATCTACTAGTGAGAAGAATAGAATTTTTTTAGGGGGGGTAAGTTTATGATTAATTGGGGTTCAAAGTTAATCCTTCCTATCATCAAATCAGTTACAGATGTTTATTTACAAAAACTCAAAGGCCATACAAAGACAGCCAGTGGCCCAGGTTTGGCTCTTGAACTGTAGCTTTCTGAGTCTTGTACCAGGTATTTAATGAACAAATGTTGAATGAATGAAATCAGTCTCAGTCTCAACCTGCTCTAACATGGTGTTTGCTCCTTGGTGATACTTTAGGCCCAGAAATCAGGCGTGGATTAAGGAGAAGATGCTCCGATGGAAATGGCCTGTCAGGCTATATAGCTGAGCACTCTCTTCTCCCAGATCCATTTGTCAAGCACGTGCTCAGTGCGTGAAAACCTGGTTGACTGTGAGCCGAGATGTGGCATGGGGGTATCTCAGAGCCTGACACTTCAACACCATCCCCTTCTCAGGGGTCTTGTGGTGGTGCACCAGAGGGTGTTCACTTAACCCCAAATACTGCAAAGGGGGCAAAGCACTCCAGCAGAACTGTGCTAAAGATGGTGCCTGACATCTGGAGATGGACAGACAAGAGCAGGATGCTGTCATTAGGCTGGACCTGCAGCTGACTCATCTCTCCCTTGTCTTCCCTACAGCACTGCTTTCTAAACCCTCAAAGTGCTTAGAGATCACTCAGGGACCTTGTTGAAAAACAAATTCCAAGGTGGGCTGGGGATTCCACGTTTTGAGCAAGCTCTGGAATGCACTGGCCTGGAGACCACACTTTGAGAAGCAAAGCCCCCTCCACTTGGGTGGTCCTGATATCCAGGGCAGCAGGACCTCTCTCAAACTGAAAACAGCCAGGAACATAATTCTTTTCTTCTTTTGTAAATCATCCAATATATCAAAAACTGGATAAATGCCAAAAAAGGAGTTACAAAAATATTGGCATATTTAAAGTGTTCACAGTTTAATAAATTAACATATTTATCATGCCTGCACAGAATTGTGCCTGTCACTAAATAATTACTACACTCACCCAAACATGTTAACTTCCAGAGCACTGTGACTGTGTCATCTGGGACCAGGACATGAGTTTAGGGTTGGAAAATGAAAACCTTTCCTTCGTGTTAGTGTTCTCTGGGACTGAATGTATAACTTTATTTTGAAGCAATGTTGAAAAGTCTGAAATGGATGCTCCTTGTGCACGGGATGTGGGGATGATCCTGCAGGCCCTGGTGCATACACCCAAATGGAGCTTGGAGATCAGAAGCCCAGCTTGGCCAGCAGGGCCTGCTGTCCACATCTTGCTTTGGGGACTGCCTCTTTCCAGATGATTGTCTTGAAGAATGTCTAATTCCTCTAGTGATACCCATCCTCTTTCTGTGGGCGGACACTGTGGCCTAAAATGAACATCACAGGACACATCACAGTGAGTGGCAGATTCAGGTGGAACAACCGGGAAGTTGGGCTGGAGTTGAGGGCAGATGAGGGCACCTGCGATTGCCCTGTCATTATTCATAGGTTTAGGGACATGGTCTCAAAGCAATAGGACCTTTTTCAGGGAATCTCAAAAGCTGGGATTGTAGTGTTCTTAAATAAATAAATGAGATCAGAAAGGACAGTTACGAGGGCTTTGCAAACAGAGAGTATGCTTGGAATGCACCATCAAGAAGTAAATGTCACCTCTGTTTCAGTGTAGAGTGGGAGACATTCATAAACTCTTAGGGGCTTGAAATAAACACAGAAGTTAAAAGATGAAAAAACCCCAAAAAATCAAAGGGATGTGAATGCATTTTTAATCATTGGAAAGTCTATCTATAAATATAGTTTGATTTCCAACTGATATATCAATAAATATCAATAAAAATTTTGTTAAAGAATATTTTATTGCAGAAAGTAAACACATTCCTAAATAATTAGTAAGCAGAAGCAGTAGTGATGGGTGAAGGATCCCAGACCAGCCTTGCCCAGTGCTTTCTGTTGCAAATAGCACCAAGCCAATCCCAAGGGCTTAAAGAGTAAGGGTATTTATTTGCTTGTGTAACTTGAAAGTCCAAGGATGGAGCATGCTTCCGGGGTGCAGGTCCACCTCAGGCACCTGGCTTCTGGTGGTTTCTCTGCTCCTCCTTTGACATCAACTTTGTTTGGGACTGAGGCTCCCAATCCTTCCCCCCTCCCTGGCCTTAATGGAGCAATGTGGATGCAGTATTCACTGTGGAGGGGAAGTTGCGCACTCCAGAAGCCTAATCTGAATCCTGGCTTTGCTCAAGAGCTGTGCATCTTTGGGCATAATGTGAGCCTCTTAAGCACCAGGTTCCTTACCTAGAAAGCAGGAATAATCAGTGTCTATGTTCTAGGATTGTTGTGAGCAAGAGGTTGCTCTTGGTCTTTATGGAACTTAATAAATATATACCTAAGGCTGTCTCCCTGCTAGCTGAAAGAGATGAGCATTGTCAGGAACACGGACAAGCAGTTCAGTGTTAGGACGCAGTGTGGTAGGTATTCTGCCCTTGATGTCCCATCCCTATAATAGGAACAAGACTAGGCACCCGTCAGACTGGCACCTGGCAGATGGCAGAGAGATAAGTGGGCAACACGGGAAGGTGACGCTGGCTTCCAGAATCACTCAGGGTCCTTAGACTCCCTGTGTAAAGCACAGATTTGGTCTCACATTTAATTTCAATTCAAACCAAGGACTCTACTATCGTGGGTGAAAAGAAAAAGTATGGTTGATTCCCTTTGAGAACCTGTGTGGTGTAGAGCCACAGGAGGTGACAGGATCAGGGAAATGATCTTCCTAGTTATTTTTGGATGATGTTAGGGCAAGTACTTAACTATTTTTTAAAATGTTAGGTGCTTTAAGTAGCTATCAAAAAATTGAAAAGGTAAAACAACTCTCTTGGGAAGAGAAAAAGCAACTAAAGTCTAATTTAAAAGAACCATAGAAGTTAAGACCCGTGACCTCTTGGAAGGTGTCATTGCGCACTGCTCCTCCTATCCCTACCACCTGTCATTCTTCCCCTTCAGTTCCGTTCATCACAGGTAGAAAGACAACTAGAAATTATAGCCTTAAACATCATCATCTTCCCAGATTGATTTGTCGACCTGACATTAATCAAGCAACCCCTTCCTGCCAGCCACAGTGCCTGGTGCCACTGGGCCAGAAGGATATAAAGCTGATCCCTGCCTGAGAAGCTCACAGGGAGGCCATGGAGCCCACAGAAAAGGGCACTAGGGCTCCCGTGGTCACGTCCTGGGTCCAGGCCCTCTCCCAGGCTCGGTGCAGCCATGCAGATGGGGACCAGCCCTGGACAGACACCAGCCTCAGCTCCAGAAGTTATTTGCCTGTTTCAGTCTGGCCCTCGCTGTCCTCAGGTAGTGAGAATAAAATGGAGTCAGTCAGGCTAGGGCCAAGGCAACACAACTGGTCTTCACCTCCTGTCTTCCCCTCTTGTTGTTTTGTAAATACAGCTTTAAGCTAAAAGTGTATTTCTTGAGTAGTTTAGGGTGATTTATTTAGGAGATTAACTTCTGAATTAGAAATGTTGTTTTGGGTCATGGGTTATGCTGGTTATTGTTGTTTAAGACAAGGGCTAATTCTTGTTGTTTAAGATAAGTGTTAACACGGTTTTTGCTTTGAACTTTTATGTATAAAACTGTGGTTTTGGAAATGGGAGGGCAGAACAGACTTGAAGAGGCTACTGTCACTGTTCTCCAGAATTGCTGGCCTTCTGATAATAAAGCTTGTTGGACCTATCCCAGTTTTTTTATTTGGCTGACAGTGACAGGTGGCTGGATCCTCTTCATCTACTAACATTCCCTGCTTTAGGAAGGAAAACTGAGACCCAGAGAAAAAAACTGAAAGGCTTAATTCAGCCCTAAGAGCTCAGTTCAGGTCACAGCGAAGTACCAAGGTACCGGGTCCCTTGCCTCCATAATCTGCCATTTCCCTAGACCACTTCCAGTCTGACATGAACCAGTTATCATTCTGTATAAAATACCCTGAGAATCATGACCTAACAGGAAGGACCTCATGCATCTTTCCCCTTGGGTTTGGGAGTTACTGGATGGGAGAGCATGCCCTAAGCAGCATGCTCCAGGCACACCTGCCCTTAAAGGGGTGGGGAATGAGGAGCCCTAAGAAATGGCATTTGTGAACTTCATCTTTAAAAAACTCCATCTTTAAAAATGCTTGACTGAGCACACATGGAATTTTCTTACCTTTGAAAATGATTACCTAATGTGCCGATGGAGTGCTGGTTAATGTTAGTGCTGGGCAACCAGCCCTGGCAGAGAACTGCCTGGCACAGAGAGGAAGAAGCGCCCAAGAAGGCAGGCAGGGATGTTCTTCAGGGACAGGAATATGTTGGGAGAAACCTTTTTAAGCCAGGGTATAAAGAAATTGTTGGACCTCTGCATTGCTGCAGCCTCACAGGCAGTAAGTGGTCTGATTTTGCTCAAAACTATCAACACATAACATCTTATTGTGTTATCTGCCAATAAGACCAGCACAGTGGCTTTTTTGTTAAAAAAAAAAAAATCACTGATTTCAAGAAGGCAGTTGATATTTTTGCTGTGTGGAAAGCATATTTTCAGCTTTAAAATTAAGCCCACCAATTGCTTAATCTAAGATTTGAAAGCTTCCTAGGGATGTTTTATTGCTTCACTTCCAAGTTTTATTACTTTATTTCCAATTTCTATCCTTAAGGACAGAACAAAAATGATTTTCTGAATCATGGGAAATGATTCAAACTGGGTACAACTTGATATTAACTGAAGACATTCAGTAGCCACAAAAGAACTTGGCACTTTTTCATGGAGTCTAAAATGGGATCCAAAATGGGGATCAAAATTGTTCTCACAAAGTAATGAGAAAGTCTCTTGAATGTTATTGCAATCGGGTTGATGAAAATATCTCTGATTGTATCTGAAGCCCGTACACTGTACCCCATGACTGAATTATTGTACACAGATATGATTCAATTAAAAAAAAAAAAAAGACTTGGTAAGGGACCACCAGGGACTGGAAACAGTGGGAAACCTTTTATATTCCTCAAGTTAAAGTGTCAAAAAGGAAAAACAGTGTCAATTAAAACTGGTGAGGGTCAATGACTTAAAAGAAGAATTGGCACCAGAAGTTGTGCTTGAGAAACAGGCACTGCCAGGATGAGGCTGGAGAGGAAGAAATGTGAAAAGGACCTGGGCTCCGTCTGGTCCAGTCTGGTAGCCTCCTGCCCTCCCCTCCGACCCACTGCTGAACTCGCGAGAAAACCAGGGGGCAAAAGTCATTCCATCATGAAGTGCGGCCAACAGGGCAGAGGAGAGAGAATAACACCAAGTGTGGGAGAGAACCTGAACAGGCTGACGCAGGAAGTGTGTATGGGAAGAATCAGAGGCTGCTGAGTGTGAGTACAGGGAATCACCTGGGGCACTGGCCAACACAGGGCCTGCCCTTCCTGATGGGAAATCCCTGAATGATTCATTTTCAAAGATCACTCTGCCAGTGTCAGGAAAAGACTCTAGAGGGACAAGTGACTGAAAGAGATAAACCAGTTAACGGCTATGGGAGACTAGAGTGAAGACATGGTCAGAAGTGAGGTTGAACATTTAAATTATTTTGACACGTTTCCAACCTTACATAATATCAGATACAAAATCCAATCATGTATAAAATTTCCCTAAAGCTAAATTGACATTTTTTAAAGAGTATCTATTCTGTTCCAGGCAATGGGATAGAGTAAGGTACTCAGAGCAAAATAATATACATTCTCTTCTTAAAGGAGCCTACCACCTAACAGAAGACATGAGACAAATATAGCAACAATTACAACAAAGTGTGCATGCTTCAGCATTGACAGTGACAGCAGGGTTGAAGACAGCCCATAGCTTTATTTGAAGGTTTGTTAGTGTCATCAACTTTTCATGTATTTGGGGTATAGTTAAAGCAGTTTTCTAGTGAAGGGGAGCTGGATGTGATGAGGATAACTGAGAAGAAAAGGTATTCTGGGTAAGAATCAAGTGTGTATGTGAAGTCATGGGGGCCCAGGGAATTGAAGGAGGAGCATTTGGGTTTCTAAGTGATTTGGCAGGTTAAAGAAGACTTGTTGATTGGAGGATAGGAGTTCAAGACAAGCTTGGGCAACTCCACCTCTATAAGGAATTTATAAAAAAGAAAAAAAAAAAGCAGGGCATGGTGGTGTGCACCTGTAGTTCTAACTATTTAGTAGATTGAGGCAACAGGATCACCTGAGCCCAGGAATTTGATTTTACAATGATCTATGTTCAGGCCACTGCACTCTAGTTTGGGCACCTGAGAGGGACATAGTGAAGAAATGAAGGGAGTGAGAGAGGGAAGGAAAAAAAAGAAGGAAGGGAGGGAAGAAGAGAGGAAAGTTGTCATCAGTCCTGAGCAGAGAAAGACAGGTAAGAAAGGGAAGAACGGGCTAGAATCAGAAGGGCTTAGCTTTTCCTGCACATTTGCTTGTTTGGGGTGTTTTAGAAATGCTTATCTGTAGAGCTTACCTGAGACCAACCAAATCAGAATTTCAGGGAGAATGGCCTGGGAGCCAATGTTTTTAAAAAGAAATTTTCCCAGGTGTTTTGAATGTCAAGCAAATGATTATAGCTGTTGTCTCCAAATCTTGAAGAGCTTGCATTTCAGAATAAAAGTTTGGGTTGTATTCTGAAGATGTGAGAACCTAGCCGTGTGGGGGAGGAGATTGACAAAGGAAAAAGAAGGATTGAAAGACTATCTGATATTGTCCACGTGAGACATGATGAAGAAACACACCAACAACAAGGAATATGAAGGTGGACAGAGGAGAAATGTATCAGAGGTAAAATCAAGAGGATTTGGTGACTGAATGAATGCAACTGGGGCAGGGGTTGAGGTGAATAAACAGGAGGTAAGGGTGAAGTTGTCATGTCTGGCCTTGATGACCAGGTGGGTGGTATCCCGTAACCAGCCTAAGTTGGGGCAGAGACTGGCAGAGGTGAAGAGGAGTTTAGTAATGAGCATGTTGGGTTGGTGAGCACTCTGGGATGTCTCACCGGGGACTCCCACATGGTCTGCAGCTGAAAAGACATGTTGGAAATTTAGGTACAGATGGAAGAACCGAAAAATTACAGGTATTCTTCCAGCCATCGTTGCAAATAAAATCATTTAAGGAGAATAAAGATTGTAAGAATAGCGTGTAGAGGACCAGTTCCTGAGAGGTAGATGAGAGAAGAGAGCCGACAGAAGAATGGGTAATCTTGGAGGCTTAAAGAAGTCAAACAAAAGAAAATGGTATTACAGAAGCTCAAAAATGGGAGAAAATTTGCATAATGAGTGGCCTACATTCATATATTTACTAAAAAATAAAAACGAAACAGAAATTTGAGTGTGTAAATGATTAGGGCCAAGAATTAAGAGAGGCAAAAGTTCGGAGCTGGTACCTACTGGCACAGGGGAGGAACAATTTTATACTAGTTGGACTGTCTTCTGAATTACTGGAAATTTATCTGCAAGGCACATAAGACCAACTTTAAGAGAACTAAGGTAGAAGATTGTGGATTACTCATTTCTTTATCACCACTCCCCCAATATATAACCATAATCCTTAGAATATGGCGAATGATTAACACACCTCTCTACCTTTTGTTATTCAATGGCAGAGCAAAATGGCTAAAAATAGATCCAAAGCGCTAGCTCAATGAGAAGTTAATATCTATTCAGTTCCAAATTCACATATTTAAGGTACACAATGTGTTGGCTTGATACACATATACTTAGTGAAATGGCTTTTATAGTCAAGCAAATTAACATAATTATCTCATATAGTTACCACTTTTCATTCCTCCCTGACAAGAGCACCTAAAAAACTAACCCTTTTAGCAAAATGTCAAATATATTATAACATTGTTACCTGTCATTCTCTGTTGCACATTGGCCCCCTAGACTTCTTCATCTCCCACATATCTGCAACATTGTATCTCTTCACCTACATCTCTCCATTCATTGGTCCTTCCCATCCTGACCCACTGTTTTCTCTATATCATTGTGTTTGACATTTTTTTGGTCCTATCAAGCTTCTTTGGGACTTACAGCTAGCAAATATTCTAGATCAGTGGTTCTCAGCTTTCCTAATGTCACGACCCTTTAATATAAGTCCTCATGTTGTGACCCCCAACCATAAAATTATTTTTGCAGCAATGAAAATAATTCCCTTTCCCCAAATCATTTCCTCTCCCTTAAGTTGCCTACGTCCTGTCTCCTGTCTTGTCTATGAAGAGGGCAAATGAGGTCATAAATCTCTCGGGGTTGTTTTGATTCCGGGTTTTTGGTATTCACTTGTCTTTCCTGTGATTCCCCCATGCATGAAATAGTAACTCTGGATATTGCAGCAATGAAAATAATTTTATGGTCGGGGCCACCACAACATGAGGACATGTATGAAAGGGTTCCAGCATTAGGAAGGTTGAGAACCACTGCTCTAGGTCTTGTATATCTGAAGTGATAACAAGTAAGACTCTGGACTGTAGAGCATCAGTGCATTTTATTTTTATTCAAAAGAGGGAATCAGGATTTTATAATGAAAATTTGAATAAAAATATATAGCTCATATTTTTATATACATCAACAAGCTCCTCTAAGGCTACTTGGAAAGGATAGAGTGAGGAATTGACTTATGTATTTTAGCTTTTCTACCCTTTTTCCTTCAGAAATGTTTGTTTTCAATCTATTTTGCTCTTCATATATTTTGCTATTCAGAATTTTAAGGCACATTTAGTGGGTTTTTTTTTCTTACAAAGTCATTTTTTTAGGTATTTTGTGTATGTTTTCCTCCACATATTTGTATCCTTATACCACTGTAAAAAAGGATAGTGAATTTTACATGTAAAGAGTTTTCATTAATCCATATAAATTGACAAGTTTAGAATATCAAAGTCAGCACTGTAAAGAATAAAGTTATCATTTGTCTCCTCTATCTCCTTCCAAATAAAACAATAAATTCTGTGCCATTGTGAAATATATGAGCTGGAAAATGCTTCATGAGCCTTGAATAAAATGGTACTTTGAATTTTAGGTATAATCTATAACAAAACATTTTCCAGATCTAGTTTTATGGCATGGTGCATTCTCACTCATTTTTTTATTGTTTACATTTTCTGATTCAAGATATTTCACAATTCTAAAAGAGAACTGAAATAGAATAATAATTGCAAAATAAAAGGAAAAGAAATTGAGGAAGATAATTGAATAACTTATTTCCATTAACTAGATTTTTCACAAACTTTTTTTTTAAGTAGACTAACATCTAACTATATGTCCTATATGTGTGTCACAGAAAAACACAATCACCTTTGGGGTAGCACAGGGATTAAGTTTCAAAGATTTATTGTTTAACCTCAGGAAGACTTTCAGTAACTTTGTACAAAATGTGTATATTTGATGGAAGGCATGCTATGCTGCTTATAAGAATTTGTTCCAAGTCACTGTGTATAATTAATGGCTTGTCTACATATTTTTTCAATAAAACTATTCGTACAGAATTTTAAGTAGGCACTTGCAATACCAGAACGAATGTATCTTTGTGAAGACAGCATTTATCTACCATAACATACCAAGCATAATAAAGAGACTTGGATACACTGCAGATTCAGAACTGAGTTGGAAAACAAAGCCTCACAATACTGTCATGTCAGCACAAAGTAAACACATTCATCACAGTTGAGTTTTAAATTTGCAAACTTATCAGCAATAAAATTAAATTTTTTACAAGTTTCCTGATACCAGAAAGAGACAAAGAATTTACTTTCTGATCAGGCAAATGATGTATCTACAACTGAAATACAGAATTTTGCCTTTCAGTCATATACACTACAGGGAAAGAAATTTTGAAATAGCGATTGAGAATATCGTTTTCTCTTTTTGTTATTCTTGCAAGGATAAGTTTTAGAATTTCTTTTTATAACAACAGAGCAGAGAATTTCACGTATTCACTTAATGTTACTTTACAGGTACTTGACAAAATTAGCAAAATAAGAAAATTTGCTTTTTCAATGTACAAGCAATTGGCAAGTAAAAGTTGTTCTTTTTTCATGTTATCTGATAGAAATAACATAGGGTCAAAAAGAGTTCTGATGGAGTTCAGAAAATCCCACCCCAAAATATATAGCTTTGGTGTACTGATAACTTGAACCAGAGGCCTCTGATAAATAGCAAATGCAGAAGCTTTTCCAAACTCTCCTTATCTGCCTAAAGACAGGCCCTCAAAACCAAACCAAACCAAACAAAAAACCCCTCAATTGTCATCATTCCCCTTCCAGGGAGTTTCATCAACCAGGGAATATTAACTGTTCATATCACAGGAGAGAAGTCTACGTGACACCCAGACTGTGTCACAAACTACCTTTTATTCTTTCTGAGGCCCCCTCGCCTTTCCCCAAATCATTTCCTCTCCCTTACATTGCCTACATCCTGTCTCCTGTCTTTTCTATGAAGAGGGCAGATGAGGTCATAAATCTCTCGCGGTTGTTTTGATTCCGGGTTTTTGGTATTCACTTGTCTTTCCTGTGATGCCCCCATGCATGAAATAGTAAATCTGGATAGCTTTTCTCCTTTTAATCGAATCTTGTATCAGTTTATTTCATAGACTCAGTTATAGAACCCTAGAGGGTAGGGAAAACTTCCTTCCTTTCCAGTTCTAAAAGAGAGCTAATGGGCAGCGCCTGTGGCTCAAAGGATGCAGGACCCATGTGCCAAGGTGGCGGGTTCAAACCCAGCCCTAGCCAAAAAAAAATCGCAAAAAAAAAAAAAAAAAAGTCAGAACTACATTTGGGTGGTGTCTGCGGCTGAATGAGTAGGGCGCTGGCCCCATATACCGAAGGTGGTGGGTTCAAACCCGGCCTCGGCCAAACTGCAAAACAGAAAAATAGCCTGGCATTGTGGCGGGCACCTGTAGTCCTGGCTACTCGGGATGCTGAGGCAAGAGAATCGCCTAAGCCCAGGAGTTGGAGGTTGCCGTGAGCTGTGTGATGCCACGACACTCTACCGAGGGTGATAAAGTGAGACTGTCTCTATTAAAAAAAAAAAAAAGATAGCTAGTAATGGAAAGTACAAAAATCACATAATACTTAAAACAAAGGTGGCTTTTCACATGGGGTGTTCAGGAAGAAAAGTAGTTTGGGCAACTAAGGGACATTTCCCTAAAGAGTTCCTAAGTTTCTCAGAGAAGCAGCAGTTAATACTGCAGAAAACATCTGGCTCCTTCTTTAAAGTCAGATTGTTGAGATTTAATTATAAATTGTTATTTGTGAGTTGTCTTTATGTCATCATCAAATCTGAACTCTACAAATTACAAGCACACATAGGAAGGGGATTTTTACAGAGAAACTTATGAGTGAGACTGCAGTATTTTGCCATAAATTGTCTAAGTTGGTTGTTAAACTTCTGGCAGCTTGAAATTTGCCTTCATGGGAGTATTTACACCATAGAAAGGGGCAAGTTCAACAACTCATGGCTTTTCTCCTTCCCACACCCCTCCTGGGCTGTTCCCTAGTCCGTATGGCTGACACATCACTGGTTAATCTTTATTTTCATAAGAGGAAAAGATGTCTGATATGAATAAAGGTAAATTATACACTTTTAATGTTCTTCCATGTCTTATTAAGCTTAATAGTGTTTCAACAATGTATAATGCAGTGGTTCTCCACCTTCCCAATGCCCCGGCCCTTTAATACAGTTCCTGTGGGTCACAACCCACAGGTTGAGAACTGCTGGTATAACTGATTACATTAACATTTTCATGGTATTAATAATAAATGTGTATGATTTCCTTGTAGTAAAGGAAAAAAAAATTTGTACCAAAGGTTTCATAGAATGATAAAAAAAAAAAAAGTCAATTAATCCCACACAAATTTTAGGATTTTAGTAATCTATATGTAAAATTTTAACTTATAAGCAGATATCTCCCCAAAAGTAAATTTAAAAATATATATATAAGCTATTCCACTTACTAAGCTGCTGAGACATTTTAATTTCTGGTATTTTAAAATGTAAACAAAACACAAGAATGTGATGAAGAAGCAAGTGAAAATCAAAAGGGTACAGACTTTTCCAAGTATCATGAACTAAAAATAACATGAAAAAGTTTGAAGTCTTAAAAACAAATCTGTAAGGGAACCAAATGCCTACGCGTATATAACTGCAGTAAATTATGAAAATCTAGAAAAGAAAAAAGAGGTGGCAAACAAAGGAAAATCTCCCATAAAGCCAAAAAATTTTGGATGGCAGTCAAAAAAATGAGAAAAAAATTGAAACTCAAAACAAGGCAGAACTATGGGAATGCACCTCCTCGGGAAATATGATAGACTGGGGATTTGCAGAGGCGGATAAACAACGTGAGACAACTAGACTATGTCAACATAAGTAAAAGGATGGGGGAATTCTGTAGCTGGACACTACAAAGTCAGAAATATTATAACGTTAGTCAAATGAATTATTTCTATTTTGTGCACCTATTTGTCGAGTGTTAATAAAATCTCAGTACTTAAAGTTCAAATTTTCCATGTATTAATGAATTCAACGTTATTGAATATCTTAAAACAAACCATTGGGCCACTGGAACGGAATAGCTATCCTGACCTTCTCCTTTTCAATAGCGGCACATAAATCTGGATACTTTTCCATGGTATAATCAAAGTCAAAGTCTGTGTGGTATTTTAAGAAACAGGGGGCTGGGTGCCACGGGTCATGCCTCAGCCTCCCAGAGAGCTAGGATGACAGGCAGGATCCCAGGACCTTAAGGGTGCAGTGAGCTATGATGATGTCACCACACTCTAGGCCGGGTGACAGAGAAGACTCCATCTCAAGAGAAATGAGAAACAACTGGGGAAGTTTTCTAAAGGTTAAATTAGACTTGTGTATAATATATAGTCATACACATTGCAGATGTGCATGACCAAGCTATTTTCACACAATCATAAGTTGTTCTTATATAGAATTGACATTTTATCAGACAGCTACAATCTTTGAAGTTTATTTGAAGGTTATTTTCTCTTTCTTCAACCTTCCCTTTTTGAGCTCTTTTCTTCTTTTGAGTTGGTTATAAAATTCTCCCAAACTTCAGGCCTCTCAAAAGTTCTGGTTTTTCTCCATTCTTCTCACTCATATGGATTGGAAAAGACCTGACAGCAGACAATTCCTGGAGTTGCATTTGATCTATAAAAGATGTTTTGAACTTCCTGAAGATAATGTGCATGTTAAGCCTTTTAACCTCCAAATGAGCAGTAATTGCTTATTGACCCTTAAAATCCTAAACTCTAGTCAGCTCCCGAGAGACGATGAGCTGAAATTGGTCCAGATGAGAATGCTGAAGGGCTACTTCACGGGGCTCACAGTAGTGAGAGATCACATTGTACAGTTCATTTGATACATAAACAGGCTTCCAAATTTCCCTGGCATGGGTAGGTCTTGTGATTCATGGTGACATCCTGGCTTTGAATAAAATTCTTACTGTGAGCTTCTTAATCTGTTAACATACTAATTAACATCTGACCTACGAACATTGAAAGGGATGCTGATTTATTTCTGAATCAAAGTTTTAGGGATCAAATTCCATGTAGACATTTTAGCCTGTATGCTAGAGTATGTAGCTAATGATTGTGACTTCTGGGTTATACTCACTAATGAAAAGGAAGACTCTAGTATGAGGACCCCACCTCTCTTCTAAACTGTCCGGGAAAAGCCTTCCAACTTGTAACAGCATCCAGAACATTCTCAACATTATCAGTATGTTTTCTTGGGTTGATTCTCACATTTGGCTTCTAATAAACTTATCAAATTACTTCTGCCTCAGCAGCTTTAATTTCAGCCAACAATAGTAAAAACTTTTTCTTTAGTCAGTGGTTTCAGCCAGGATCATTCCAGCCCTGTTCTCTTACTAGGCTCTTCCCTTCCAAACAGGCTGTTTTTTGAAGCCCAATTTCAGAAATACACTTCTTGGGTTTGATTCTAACCTATAATTATAATGTGAAAGTAACTTTAGCCCTAGTTTCATTTTCATTATCAGTAAAATAGAAATCCTTAGAGAATACACAGGGAGACCAGGTACTTCACACAGAATACTGTGTAAGAAGACTGAGCATATGGGTGTAGACGTGGGAGAGCATAAAGTTTTAGGAGTCTGTGCAAGTTCTCTTCTGATTGATTCAATATTCTCAAGGAGGCAGTGAGTAAGAAGAGAATAAGGTATTAGAGGTATATGAGACAGGAAAAGATGTAAAACTTATTGAGGTAAATTAGGGTGAAGAGATTGAGGCATATGAAATTTGATTGATTGGCAGGCAGCCCTGGGATTCTTAATTATGAACTTCAAGTGGGATAAAATACCACGTTTTTGCAAGTTACTCCATGTATCCAGTTGTGTAAGTGCTGATGAGGATTCGGTAGAAATCTGGATATGACCAGGGTTGATAATTTTCCAAGCTTTTTCAACCAAAATGAATGAGAAACAAGAAATTTAAGAGTCCATGGGAATGACTGACCATGGAATGTAGGTAAGAAAATAGGCGGCGGCGCGTGAGGTGGTCGCTCGGGTCTGTGTCTTGCTTCAACCGTGTTTGGACGGAACAGACCCAGCCACTCCCTTTTTCCAGCCTTCGTCGATTTTTCCAGTCTCATTCTTTGCTTTTCCACTTGAAGTCTCTGGGACCATCTTCACGGCCATCTCCTGCTTCTGGAGCCAGCTAACACTCCTTGTTTTGTTGTTCCGTATTACCGATCAACCATGAGCTCCCAGGTTCGTCAAAATTATTCCACCGATGTGGAGGCAGCTGTCAACCGCCTGGTCAACTTGCATCTGCGGGCCTCCTACACCTGCCTCTCTCTGGGCTACTATTCACTGCGCCGAGGTGGCTCTGAAAAGCGTGGGCAACTTCTTCCCCGAGTTGGCAGAGAAGCGCCAGGGCTCTGAGCATCTTTTGAAGATGCAAAACCAGCGTGGCATTCGCGCTCTTTTCCTGGACGTGCAGAAACCGTCTCAAGATGAATGGGGTACAACCTTGGACGCAATGGAAGCCGCCTTAGCCCAGTAGAAGAGCCTGAACCAGGCTCTTTTGGAACTTCACGTCCTGGGTTCTGCCCGCACAGACCCTCATCTCTGTGACTTCCTGGAGAGGCACTTCCTAGAGAAGGAAGTGAAACTCCTCAAGAAGATGGGTGACCACCTGACCAACCTCCACCGGCTGGCTGGCCCTCAGGTTGGGCTGGGGGAGTATCTCTTCGAAAGGCTCATTCTCAAGCACGATGAAGCCTGTGGAGACCAGTGACCTCTGAGGAGCCCTTTTCAAACCATCAGGGCTTCTGCCAGAGGCTCTTCCTCCAGCTACAAGGCAGCTTTTCAAACACCTTGCAGTCTTACC
>CAUYRH010004468.1:0-16000 GCA_963574655.1 Perodicticus potto | reverse complement strand
AATGACGGCTGCAACCAAAAAATGGCCGGGTGTTGTGGCGGGCACCTGTAGTCCCAGCTACTTGGGAGGCGGAGGCAGGAGACTCGCTTGAGCCCAGGATTTGGAGGTTGTTGTGAGCTGTGATGCCACAGCACTCTATCCAGGGTGACAGCTTGAGGCTCTGTCTCAAAAAAAAAAAAAATTTCACCACTTGGCAATATACTATTTTCAACATCTGTCCTCTCTAGTCAACCATAAGTGCCATACAGGTAAAAACAAGGGTCTCTTTTATTCCACGTTGTAGCATCCATTGGAGTCTGATCATGGTAGGAGAGCAGTAATTACAGAATGAATGGAAAAGGAAGCGCTGGTTGGAGATCGGGTGTGATGATGGCATTTGGGGATTTGTTTAAGGAAGTTTGGGAGCCAAAAGAGTAACCCAGAGACATATCCAAAATGAGGCTGAGAATATGGGCCTGCAGTTTAGGGCTAAAAAGTGAAGAGAAGCTAGGAGAAAATTCTGAAGGCTTTTCAAGGTCAGAAAGAAGAATCAACTTTTGAATAGCACACACAAAAAATATAGTTCACAGAGGAACTCTAAATCATACAAGTGTTTTCTTTCACTTTTAACAGCTTTGAAATATAATTTACACACAATTCACCAATGTTACAGTAAACTTGATTTTTAGTAAATGTATACCCATGTACAAAAGCAATCCCTTTTACAATGTATACTGAAGCATTTTAACTTGACATCAGCAAGAAAATATTTAGGAAGATCAATGATTTCCTAGCAAAAATATTGCTTAAAAAAACGACGGGAAAGAAAAAAGAGCCCTTATTATTTTAAACGTTTAGCCTCTAGGCAGAAAACAAATGCTCCTGATAAAAATTGTCTGCAAAAATGAAAATAAATATTTTTACAAAACAAATTATAATGTTATTATGGGTTATAATGTTACAGGTTATTTATTGCAGCATTACTTGTGTCAACAAAAAGTTTGGAAACAAACCTAACCAGCTGAGGCTAGTCAAAAAAATTGTGGCACATTACCTTAAAAAATTCCATGTAGCTGAAAACAAGAGCTAAGTATGCCATTTAGGGACTTGTGAGAAAAAAGGCATGCTGGGTACGTGGGGATGGGCTTGTCTAGTGGGGTATATACTCTTATCTCTTTGTATTTTCATAAGGAAACAAGGAAAGAACAGATAAGAAACTAATACAAGTGGCTACTAATGGGACAGGGAGGTAGGGAACAAAATCAGTGGAAACCAGTTTTCATCGGGTGTTGTTTTATGTCGCTCAACGTTTTGGTCCACTGAATATACTGTTTATTCTTTACAGTAGACTAAATTGGACATGGTGGTGGGCCTCTATTCCATAGATCTGGCTGGAAAAACAGAAGTGGAACAATGTCACGTCGACGCTATTGCTGACACGCTGGATGATTTCATGTCTCGTTTTCCTTGGGCAGAGAAGAAGCAAGATATCAAAGTAATGTGTTCGCTTTACTGTTACTATAACAGCACTAATCCTAAGCCATCCGCCAGACACTGTTTGACGTGCTTTATTTTGAAGCACCTTTAGAGCAGAGCAATGTGCAATGTGGTATTAAAATACCAAATGATTTTCAATGGTTTCAAACAAAGTGCTGCAATTGCCTGCTTTACCCTTGAACATTAACCCCTCCACACAGCAACCTTTTCTGCGACCCACTTAGCTATTCCTGAAGGATTTACACACCTCCATATTTCTATAGGATATGTCCATATGGCTTTCTTTGCACAGTTTATAGGAACTTCTTATGATAGTCTAGGTTGAACATTCCTAATCCAAAATGCTCCAAAAATCCAAAGCTTAAAACCTTCCGAGTGCCAACATGATTTCACAAATGAAAAAAGTACTTAACACAAATTCTGTTTCTTGCAAAAAATTATTTAAACTATTGTGTAAAATTACCCTTGGGCCGTGTGCAAGGTGTAGGTGAAACAAATGAATTTTTTAGACTTCTTTCCTATCTCCAAAATACCTCCTTCTATATGTGGAAATATCTCAAGATCTGAAAAAATTCAAAATCCCAAACCTTCTGGTCCCAAGCATTTTGCATAAGGGATCCTCGACCCATGATAAAAATGCATCTCTGCCACAATCATCCCCTCCCCGTCCCTTTCTCCAAGCTCCCGATATAGTGGTATTAGCCTTTTTGGTTAAGTCAATATTCAGTTGTTGCATTAGTATGCTTATGCAAATACTGTACAGACTTTGCATTGAGTAAACTCTAATAATATTTCCTTTCTCATGCTTCGTCCTTGAAGTCAGCAATTGCCTTTTTCCTTCTGTTTCTTTCATAATACTTTGAGTGCTGAATCCTCCCACACTATTCAATAGCTTGCTTCTATGATTTTCTCCAATGTTTATGATACCGATCATCCACTGTGTCCAGTGTTTTCTTTCTTTTTTTTTTTTTTCCAGTTTTTGGCTGGGGTGAGGTTTGAACCCGCCACCTCCGGTATATGGGGCTGACACCCTACTCCTTTGAGCCACAGGTGCCGCCCTCCCGTGTTTTCTCAGTGCTTTCTGGCTTGGAGATTCCCACTCTCCTTTGTGGTGCTTTCTAGCTTTTCTTTCTTTTTTTCAGTTTTTGGCTGGGGCTGGGTTTGAACCCACCACCTCCAGCATATGGGGTCGGCGCCTTATTCCGCTGAGCCACAGGCGCTGCTCATAGCTTTTCTTCATAGTTGTCTCATCAGACTTGCCTTCACCATCAATCCAGTGACACTGGCCTATGGAGTTAAGGTCCTGTTTCTGGATACTATCCCCTGTCTCCATATATTCCTTTGTTCACTTGGGGTACGTCTACTATTATAGAATTAAGGTGTAATGGTAGCAGGGATATGTGTCTACCTGGTTTGGGTGCCCTCAACACTTGCACAGTTGTCCTCCTAGGACATTACCATCGGGATGCGGCTTTTGATCTTTCTTGGGTTCATTCTCCTGTTTTCTGTCCTTTTTCAGTGAGTGTGAAAGAATCCTCCAATAGCTTACTGATTATAGGAAATAACAACTTGGGGCCGTATTGGTCTGCAAATGTTTTTATTTTATCCTTATACTTGTCTTATTGCTTGGCTGGGTATAGAATTCTATGCCGAAAGTAATTTTTCTTTAGTATTTGGAAAATATTACCTGTGGGTTCTTAGCTGTTGGGAAGTTTGAATCCAACCTAATATTGTATGTGACCTATATTTTTCCACTCTGAAGAAGATTGTAGAGCATTTGCTTTTAGAAAGTTCTAAAATTTTGGCTTGGTGCCTGTGGCTCAACGGGCTAAGGTACCAGCCACGTACACCTGAGCTGGTGGGTTCGAATCCAGCCCAGGTCCGCCAAACAACAATGACGGCTGCAACCAAAAAATGGCTGGGCGTTGTGGCGGGTGCCTGTATTTCCAGCTACTTGGGAGGCGGAGGCAGGAGACTCGCTTGGGCCCAGGAATTGGAGGTTGCTGTGAGCTGTGATGCCACTGCACTCTATCCATGGTGACAGCTTGAGGTGCTGTCTCAAAAAAAAAAAAAAAAAAAGAAAGTTCTAAAATTTTATGATGATGAGTTGTGATATTACCTTGTTTTCTGCCATTGTGCTATTGTCTTGTTGGGCCCATTTAAGCTGGGACTATTGTCCTTTAGTTAGGGGAAATTTCTTTTGCTTTTTTTGAAACAGAGTCTCACTCTGTTGCCCAGGCTAGAGTGCCCAAGGCATTAGCCTCACTCTCAGTAACCTCAAATTCCTAGGTTCAAGTGATCCTCCTACATCAGCCTCCCAAGTAGCTGGGAATATAGGTGCCCACTATAATGTCCAGGTAATGTTTTTATTTTTAGTAGAGAGGGGAGTCTTGCTCTATCTCAAACTCCTGAATTCAAGCAATCCTTCCGCCTCCACCTCCCAGGATTACAGGTGTGAACCATTGTGCCTGGCTCAATTTCCTTTATTTATTTCATTGATTCCCTCCCCCCTCTTTTTTTTTTGTTTCATTATACTAGAATTCCTGTAATTTAGATGTTGGATATTTTTTCTTTCTATTTCTTCTTTCCTCTGCATTTCTTTCAGCAAGAATTCCTTAACTTTATTCATCAATCCTTTTACTGAGTTATACATTTTGAAGTGTTTTTCAGAACTCTTTCTTATGGTGTTTTTTTCCTTGGTAAAATGTTCTTTTATATTTAATTAATGGGTATAATGTTATCTCCCTGCCTACTGTATGTTTGTACAGAGTTTTCCCCCCTCTTTGTTTTTGCCTCTGTCTTTTCTCAGGAGTGAGACCATCCTTTATAATCCATGATAAAGAGAAGAAAATTTTAAAAGTTTACTCACAGCTGGGAGCATGTGCGTGGGGGTTGTTGATTTTGAATATCATTAGGCCATTTAGGGGGTGCTTCTTCATAGCGCTATTTTCTTGCAACTTGGAAGAGTTCCTAAAGAAGATTGTTAGTCTCCTTCCCAGAGACAAAGTCCTGACTGCCAGTGTTCTGGAAACATGTAGTAAAGACGGGGCTGGGAGCCTCTCTTTAGCATTTAGCATTCAGTATATAGAAGTTCATTTAATTCTCCGGTTTTGATACATGGGACATCCCTCAGCACAGAAACTTTGTGCTCTCCAGCCTTCTGCTGAGAACGGGGAAGGGGCAAGGGGCAAGTGTTAGGCAGATAAAATGGAGGAGGAAATCACATGTTAAAACTGCTCCATCTCCCCCATCCACGTTTTGTGCCCCCTCATCTCCTTCACCCCAATTCTGATATACCCTGACGGGTTGGTTCTTAGCCCTCCCTTTGCGGGTGCCATTCACTCACCTGCCTCACAGCTTCAATTGTTGTTTGCACTTGTCTCCTCCCCTCTTTTCCACCTCCTGTGGGTTCTGTCTTTTTGAAAACATGCATTGCGGGCGGCGCCTGTGGCTCAGTGAGAGGGGCACCGGCCCCATATACCGAGTGAGGATGGTGGGTTCAAACCCGGCCCTGGCCAAACTGCAACAAAAAAATAGCAGGGCATTGTGGCAGGTGCCTGTGGTCCCGGCTACTCGGGAGGCTGGCGCTGAGGCAAGAGAATCACCTGAGCTCAAGAGCTGGAGGTTGCTGTGAGCTGTAATGTCACAGCACTCTACAGAGGGTGACAAAGTGAAACTCTGTCTCTTAAAAAAAAAATGCATTGCTGTGGTTTGGGGATGAAAAAAAATTGTATATGTGTGTCAAATGCATTGTCTCTGTCCAGAATTCTTTTTGTGTTTTAGCCAGAATTCTAACTAGACCTCTCCTGTTATTCTTCATTGCAGCCCTTTAGTGGTTTCCTTTACGACCCTCTTCACAACCTCTAACTGAACATGCATTTACCTGTTTGTTGCTTATCTCAAGTAGCATGCACCATGGAGGGGAGAGCTTACGTCTGCACTCCTCACCTGACGCCCCCCACCCATCACTGCCCTTTAAGAGCAGGTGTTAAGTACTGGTTGAATGAGTGAGCAGGTGAGCCGCCTTCATCACATCCACCATGCACCAGGCGCTGTTCCTGGCGCTTTCCAGGTGTTACCTGTCAGCCCTCTCTCCTCCCCTGAGATAAGGGCTTTTTATCTTCCCGTTCACTTTCCACATGAAGGAACTGAGAAACAGAGCGGTTATGGAGTTGACCAAAGTCACCCAGCAAGTGATAGAACTGTGGTCTTAGCCCGCCCAGACAGTTGGCTGCAGAGCCCACAGCCTCCTCACCTGTGTATACACTGGCTTAAATTAGTGAGTTTGGGCAGAGGATCCCTTTAGGGTGAAATTGTTCATATCCCCCCATCTTCCAGATAAGGGAATTAAGATTCATATAGTGTCAATAGCTTGCCTAAGTTTGTTTAGCTAGAAGTGGGACACAAGAAATTAAAATCCCAGTCACTGTGACTCAGACCCAAGTTCTTAACCACTGGGTACAGTGCCACAGCGCCAGCAGCTGCTCAGAACAGCTGGGCATGAACATCTACATACATGTTAAAGCTAAAGCTGGAGGCCTGTGGGCAGAAGCCAGGACAACAAATAGAAAGTAGTCTTATTGGGCGGTGCCTGTGGCTCATCTAGTAGGGTGCCGGCCCCATATACCGAAGGTGGCGGGTTCAAACCCAGCCTCAGTGGAACTGCAAAAACAGAAAAATAGCCGGGTGTTGTGGCGGGTGCCTGTAGTCCCAGCTACTCGGGAGGCTGAGGCAAGAGAATCGCCTAAGCCCAGGAGTTGGAAGTTGCTGTGAGCTGTGTGACGCCGCGGCACTCTACCCAGGGTGATAAAGTGAGACTGTCTCTACAAAAAAAAAAAAAAAGAAAGAAAGTAGTCTTATCAATTAAGTACATATTTTAGCACATCATATTTACTTAGTATTTATTCTAAATACTATTTCATTAGGACCTTCTGATTTCAATGGAGACATTTGTATATAAAGGTATTTGCACTTACTGACCTCTTGACAGAAGTGTAAGGCATAGGGGAAACACACACATCTGCTGGTGCAGGACAATAAATCTGTTTGGTGACAGAAATATAACAACTTTTTGACATAAATGTAATTGTGCTCTGGAGTCAGAGTGGCTTGAATGCTGATGCCCTTCTTATTAGCTGTAACTTTCCATTGATCGTCCAAACTTTTTTTCTTTTTTGAGACCAAGTCTCATTCTGTCTCCCTGTGTAAAGTGCTGGGGCACCATAGTTCACAGCAACTTCATACTTGTGGGCTCAAGAGATCCTCTGGCTCTGCCTCTCTAGTAGCTGGGACTCCAGGTGTCTCCCACTACCGCCAGCTAGTTTTTCTATTTTTAATAGAGACAGGGTCTCACTTTGCTCAGGCTGGTCTTAAACTCTAAAGCTCAGGTGATCCACCCACCTCAGCCTCCCCGAGTGCTAGAATCACAGGCATAAGCCATCACACTTGGAGGGAGTTCAAACTCCTTGCAAAGTGGGAAAATGGACTCTAAGTACGTCGGGAAGGTTAAATGCTAGCATACATACCTTTTGCTACGTATAAAGCATTCAATAAATATTGTTGTTGGCCAGCCACAGTGCGTCACGCCTGTAATCCTAACGCTCTGGGAGGCAGGGCAGGAGGATTGCTTGAGTTTAGGGCTTTGAGACTAGCCTGGGCAAAGTGAGACCCTGTCTCTACTAAAAATAAAAACATCAGTTGGTCATGGCGGTGGGGCCTATAGTTCTAGCTCCTTGGAAGGCTGAGGGAGGAGGATGGTTCGATAGCCCAGCAGTCTGAAGTTGCTGTGAGCTGAGCTAAGGTACTCTGGCCTGGGTGACAGAGCAAATAATATCGTATTAGAACAATGCTCTTACCTATCACCTACTTCAAAAAACAATTTCATAAGACATAGCAATCGAGGTTTATGAATAAACATATGAAGGGAGACTATGTTGCAGAAAGATAGCGGACAGCTGACTGTTTAATTAATAAGCAAGACCTGGCTATACAGTGAAAACTGCAGTTTTGTATTTCATTGTTTCTCTGTAGGTTGCATTACTGCCACCTTGTGGTCATGTGAAATTTTCAAAGGAGGAATTTTTTTCTTTTTTTGAGACAGAGTCTCACTATGTCGCCCTCGGTAGAGTGCGGTGGCATCACAGCTCACAGCAACCTCAAACTCTTGGGCTAACGCGATTCTCTTGCTTCAGCCTCCCTAGTAGCTGGGATTACAGGTGCCCACCACAATGCCCAGCTATTTATTTTTTGTTGTTGTTGTTGTTTAGCAGGCCCTGGCCAAGCGTGAACCCACCAGCCCTGGAGCATGGGGCCAGAGCTCTAACAATTGAGCTACAGGCACCCAACCAGCTGTGTTTTACATATATTTTCCTTTCCAAGAATATTAATATTTGGTTTATAATACTAGTGACATCATATATAAAAGGGGATAACTGGATGATACATTTTATATATAGATGATATTCAGGTAGACAAATCCCATACTCAGGCACAATGGTAGACCGGTAACAGAAAATGCACAAAGGCACAAGATCATAATGATTCATTATGGTACTATGTGTTAAATGCAACGATGAGAAGAAGAACTGACAACCTGGAGTGTAGTCTTATAAAATAAAATGAATTTCTTTACCTTTGGTGATGTTATTTAACTTTAAGGGAGCCAGATTAAGGAAAAGGGGAATTTTAGAAACCTAAAAACATAATGAAATCATTTTTCATTCATAAAAAAATTAAGATAAAAATTTTTAAAAAAGATTTTATAGGTAAAATATTTAGTCATACATACACACAAACTATAAGAACTGGTGACGTCAAGGAAACAGCCCAAGTGTCCGTCGACCCATGAACGGATAAACAAATTGTGGTATGTGCCATGGAATACTAGGCAGCCATAAAAAAGGAGGAGACTTCATATCTTTTATGTTTACCTGGATGGAGGTGAAACATATTCTTCTTAGTAAAGTATCTCAAGAATGGAAAAAAAGTATCCAATGTACTCAATACTACTATGAAATCAATATATAATCACCTACACACTCATACAAATGGCAAAACATAACTATAGTCCAGAAAGTAGAAAGGAAGAGGAGAGAGAGGGGAGGGGAGGGGGATATGGGAGGAGGGAGGGTATTTGGGGGGACCTCACCTAACGTGCATGATGCAATGGTACATTTTAAAACTATTAAGAAATGAATAGGGCAGTGCCTGTGGCTCAAAGGAGTAGGGCACCAGCCCCATATGCCGGAGGTGGCGGGTTCAAACCCAGCCCTGGCCAAAAACCGCAAAAAAAAAAAAACAAAAAAAACAAAAAAGGAAGAAATGAGTATAATTGTGATGGATGTGTTACTTAGTTCAATGTAAACATTTCACATTGTATATTGAAGCAGTACCCTGAACCCCATAAATGCACCAATGTACAAAGTTATGATTTAATAAAAAACAAACAAAAAAAGAACTGGTGACAAAGGTGTTTTTTAATTGACCTTTTTAAAATAAAGATATGGGGCCAGTGCTAGTGTAATCCTAGCACTCTGGGAAGCCCAGGCGAGTGGATTGCCTAAGCTCACAGGTTCAAGACCAGCCTGAGCCAGAGTGAGACCTTGTCTCTAAAAGTAGCTGGGCATTGTGGCAGGCACTGTTAGTCCCAGGTACTGAGAAGGCTGAGTCAAGAGAATCGCTTTAACCCAAGAGTTTGAGGTTTCCGTGAGCTGTGATGCCATGACACTTTACCAAGGGTGACAAAGTGAGACTGTCTCTAAAAATTAAATAAATAAAAATAAATAAAATAAAATAAAGATACGATTTACATCTATAGAGTTAGACCTGAATCTCTATAATGTCACAAATTTGAAGAAAAATGTAGCTACTTCCTTTCTGAACTCAAGAGGGAGAATAAAAATGATGAAATCTGCTTCCTCTTTAAATCATATTACTTTTCTTCTCATTATTCTTAAATTGATATTTTCTCCCTCTTTTAGGATCAGATATTTAAGGAGCTGCTCACATCTGACGCACCTCATCTTCTGCAAGATTTGGACACATATTTAGGAGAAAAAGAGTGGTTTATTGGTAATTCTGTGAGTATATTTTACATCTTAAAATACATGCATATAAAATGAAATGGCAAATAAAGGTATAAGCCGGCTCGGCGCCTGTGGCTCAACGGGCTAATGCGCCAGCCACGTACACCTGAGCTGGCCGGTTTAAATCCAGCCTGGGCCCGCCAAACAAGAATGATGGCTGCAACCAAAAAAAAAAAAAAAAAATGGCCGGGCGTTGTGGCGGGTACCTGTAGTCCCAGCTACTTGGGAGAGGGAGGCAAGAGACTCACTTGAGCCCAGGAATTGGAGGTTGCTGTGAGCTGTGATGCCATGGCACTCTATCCAGGGTGACAGCTTGAGGCTCTGTCTCAAAAAACAAAAAAGGGTATAAGCCAAAAACTTCTAAAAAGTTTTTGACGGCTCGGTGCCTGTGGCTCCAGTGGCTAAGGAGCCGGCCACGTACAACTGAGCTGGCGGGTTCGAATCCAGCCTGGGCCCACCAAACAACAATGACGGCTGCAACCAAAAAATAGCTGGGTGTTATGGCGGGCGCCTGTAGTCCCAGCTACTTGGGAGGCAGAGGCAGGAGACTCGCTTGAGCTCAGGAGTTGGAGGTTGCTGTGAGCTGTGATGCCACAGCACTCTGCCAGGGTGACAGCTTTAGGCTCTGTCTCAAAAAAAAAAAAAAGTTTTTGAAAATTGGGCAGTGCCTGTGGCTCAGTGGGCGCCAGCCCCATATACTGAGGGTGGCTGGTTTGAAGCCGGCCCCAGCCAGCTAAAACAGCAGTGGCAACTGCAACAAAAATAGCCGAGCACTGTGGCAGGCGCCTATAGTCCCAGCCACTAGGGAGGCTGAGGCAAAAGAATTGCTTAAGCCCCAGAGTTGGAGGTTGCTGTGAGCTGTGACACCACAGCCCTCTACCGAGGGTGACAGAGTGAGACTATGTATCAAAAAAAAAAAAGTTTTTGAAAATTATATTAACCATCTGGAGAGGATACAGTATATAGCACGATCAAAAACTAAGCTTCTCTAAATAAGCCTTTCTTAGTAGATTTGACTTTGGGATAATAACAATTTCATATAATTATACAACACCAAAAATTTTAATATTGATGGCAAAATGCGACAAATGAAGCCAGCTCTGCCAAAGAGATGCACACAGCACGTAGAGAATGCGCATGAACTCTACTAGTGAGAAACTATTTCCAGAACCTTCGGTCATCATTGGTAAAACACAGTAATTTGATGATACATGTCAAGACAGATGCTCTCTGAACAAAAAATAAAAGTCATACTCCTTTCAGTAACCGTATTGTTGCTGGTAGTAGTTACTCTCAGGGTCCCGCCCCAGGAGCAGGGTTTGCTGGCGACAATCGGCTGAAGAAATACGGAGTTGGAAACAACTGTAAAGAAAGAGACATGAGGCTCAGTGCTTGTAGCTCAAATGGCTCGGGTGCCAGGCACGTACACTGGAGCCGGCTGTTGCCAACCCAGCCCCGGCCTGCCAAACCATAATGACAGCTACAGTCACACACAGACACACACAAAACAGCCGGGCTTTGTGGCGAGCACCAGTGGTCCCAGCTATTTGGGAGGCTGAGGCAGGAGAATCGCTTAAGCCCAAGAGTTTGAGGCTGTTGCGAGCTGTGACGCCACAGCACTCAAGTGAGCGTGACATAGTGAGACTCTGTCTCAAAAAAAAAAAAAAAAAAAAAAAGGGTGGCACCGGAGGCTCATCGAGCCGGGCACCGGCCCCATATACCAAAGGTGGCAGGTTCAAACCCAGCCTCGGCTGAAGTGCAAAACAGAAAAATAGCCGGGCGTTGTGGCGGGCGCCTGTAGTCCCAGCTAGTCGGGAGGCTGAGGCAAGAGAATCACCTAAGCCCAGGAGTTGGAGGTTGCTGTGAGCTGTGTGACGCCACGGCACTCTAAAGTGAGACTCTGTCTCTACAAAAAAAAGAAAGAAAGAAAGGGACTGGAGACATAGAGTAGAATTAAAAGTGGGAGCTTAGGAGTCCGTTGCCTGTTTGTGGGCTTCTGGCAATGGCCCAGAGTGTTTGCTCCTCTCTGATTTTATTGAAGTCTATTTGCCCAGAGGGTAAGATGAGGGAGGGAACAAAGACGCCAGCAGTTTCTCTGATTGAGCACACCAGCTCTTATTGTTATTATTATTATTATTTTGTTGTTGTTGCAGTTTGGCCGGGGGCTGGGTTTGAACCCGCCACCCTTGGTATATGGGTCATTGAGCCACAGGTGCCACCCTCCTGGGTAGCCTTCGGAAATCTGAAATCTGAGCCTTGTGTTGGGAGAGCCTCCTGCTTAAGATCACACACACTCAGATTTCCAGGGAGGTGTTAAACTCTGCTAGTTCTCCGTGCTCCTGTGTTAATCTCCTTTGAGGAATCGTCCTCCCGTCTCCACCACAGAGGAGCTTCCTCCGTGATAAGCTGCAATAGAGAAGGAGCTCGTATCCTACCTTGGACTCCAGTCAGTCCCCGGCACCTAGACCTGGGCATGGCACACAGTAGGTGACCAATAAATATTTGTTAGCTGCTCTGAATCTTCTAACCAATAGCCTCTCTCGGCTGACAGATAGTTCCTGAGCAAGTTCATGAAACACTAGCAATCAGCTTTATTAAATTCCATACAAAAAGAAAACTAAGAATAGTTCACATTTAAACTTCATTCATTGATGTTGTTGTGGAACCACAGTAACATAATACAGATTAGCTCCTGGTCACAAAAGAAAAACAACCACCACACAAGGGTAGGACTGGGTTGTTATCACTCTAACTCAGTGGCCAGTCTTAGCATACCACTAATGTGTCATATCCCTATATATTATTTCTTCCAACATGATGCAATAGAATGAATTTTAGCGAAAAATATTTCACTGAAAACCATAAATTGTCTAGGAATAACTTGCAAACTATTCCTTTATACTATCTAGTACAAAGGACAAGGTAAATAAGATGAAATACACATATCCCAAAGATAGGGCATTCGGTAGGACTAGTGTGGAACCCTCAGTAATTCAGTGACATGGAAAGAAGGGTACTATTCTGGGCTGAACATGGTGGCTCAGGCTCGGAATCCCAGCACTCTGGGAGGTCAAGGCAGGTGGATTGATTGAGCTCAGGTGTTTGAGACCAGCCTGAGCAATAGCAAGACCCTTTCTCCACGAAAAAGAAAAAAAATTAGCTGCACATGTTGGTGGGCACCCATAGTCTCAGCTACTTGGGAGGCTGAGGGAAGACAATCGGTTGAGCCCAGCAGTTTGAGGTTGCTGTGAGCTATGATGACACCAAGGCACTCTACCCAAAGTGACAGAGTGAGACTCAAAAAAAAAAAAAAAGAAGAAGAAGAAAGGTACTGTTCTGAAGAGGGTTTAAAAGATATAATCAAATGGAACTTCGCCCTGGAAGTGAGAACAATGTAGCCTAAATATTGTACCCTCATATTAATTTGAATAAAGCTTAAAAAAATAAAAGATATAAACAGATGAAATGCATAGATCTGGAATGGATCTTGTTTTGTCCTGTGAAGGACATTTTTGGAACAGATGGAAAAGTGTGGATTATTACAGGAAAACATGCTGTCACAGAGAGGCGGAGATTGAATCAGGTTCCAGAGGAGTAAGTATCTTAATGATCTCATGTTAGTAAACATCCACCCACCCATCCATCCACCCCTCTATCAGCACAGAAAATACCTTACACATTAATGTTAATAGTAGGCTGTTAGAAGTATGACGTTAACGGTAATTATCTAAATTTCTCTTACATGCACAATCTGGCCTTTTGCTAATGATTGTTTTGAGTTTAAGATAAACTATTTCTTACATTAAGAAATTAAATTCAATTTTGGAATGTTGATAAAGTTATACCTTTTGTGTTCAAATGAAAAGTTAGTTTCTTTAAACTAGGTAACTTGGGCGGATTTCTACTGGGACACCTGCAGTACCACGCTTCTGGTCCTTAAACCTGACTTGCTGGACATGTACCCCAGGCTGGTGACTTTAAAGAAAAGAGTCCAAGACATTCCTGCCATCGCTGACTGGATACAACGAAGACCCCAAACCAAACTCTAGCTGATACATGCCGCCTCCAAGCATTGCTGTTCTTTAGAGCATGTCTCCTGTGAAGATAGCTACAGCCTGCCTGACAATCCACATTTTCCCCCTCTCTAGCTCCACCAAGACTTTCACTTTAGCTATATTCTGCTTTACAAAAGAAAAAAAAAAAAGCCAACAAATTACATTTCATAGTCGTTTTCTTTTTTCCAGAATAACTTCACATCATTTGTAATTTAGGAAAAGTAGTTTACAATACCTTGCTTTACATTGGTTCCAACATGCATGAATTTGATTCACAATTATTTAATTTGCACCCAGTTTCCAAAAAAAAAAAGTTTGGATTTATGCTACCACATAGGATACTAACTGTAATTTAATGAAAAAGAAATGTTGCTGCTAGTTCATCAGGGCACAAATCACTGGATAAATAACAGATGCATGTGATGACCAATGATGTCACTCCTTTCTGCTGCCAGTGATTGGTCACTGCACATCTTATATTCATGCATAGACAGCAAACTGTGTAGTTATACCATCTGCTTGTTTCCTAGTGACACATTAGTTTGACATTTTACAAAATAATCCACAGAGGGAACTCACCAACAAAGATGAAAGTGCAGGGCAGTGCCTGTGGCTCGGTGGGTAGGGTGCCAGCACCATATACCGAGGGTGGCAGGTTTGAACCCAGCCCCAGCCAAACTGCAAAAGAAAAAATAGCCGGGCGTTGTGGCGGGTGCCTGTAGTCCCAGTTACTCAAAGATTGAGGCAAGAGAATCGCCTAAGCCCAGGAATTGGAGGTGGCTGTGAGCTGTGACACCACAGCACTCTACCAAGGGCGATAAAGTGGGACTCTGTCTCTTAAAAAAAAAAAAAAGGATGAAAGTGCAGCAAAAAGTGATAATGCTGGAGTGAAATTTGACTTTTTTTTTTTTGAGACAGAGCCTCAAGCTGTCACCCTGGAGAGAGTGCTGTGCCATCACAGCTCACAGCAACCTTCAATTCCTGGGCTCATGCGAGGCTCTTGCCTCTGTCTCCCAAGTAGCTGGAACTACAGGTGCCCGCCATAATGCCTCGCCATCTTTTGGTTGCAGCCCCATCATTGTTGTTTGGCGGGCCGGGCTGGATTCAAACCCGCCAGCTCAGGTGTACGTGGCTGGCGCCTTAGCCCGTTGAGCCACAGGCCCCGAGCCTGGAGTGAAATTTGAAGTGAACATAAACAGGGTCATAAAAAAAGTTGATCGTGAGAATCTGAGGCTGTGCAGCTCTTGAAGTTCTAGATATACAGCCAGAAGAACTTAGTAAGTGTGGGTAGTGGTTGTGATGAAAATGATGCTTTTCTCCCAGCCTTTAAGCTGTAATTGGGATGACTTGCCGTTCTCTCATGCCTCCCTAATCATGCCTGAAAATCCTGTTCCCCTTTTGGGGAGGACATACTAACTAAACCAGGAACTTTTCCCTCCTGGAGATCTAGTCATGATCAAAACTCTCCCCTCTAATTCACCTTCCCTAACCCCAACTTGAGAAGTCCACTTTCCTGTTATCTTGTCTTCTTCTACAGCTGTTGAAGTTATAGGAGTCGATTCCTGCATACATCATTCATGAGTAAAATCCTGGAACCCTCCATCTTCTACGGAGGCAGACAGTGAAGACAGCCAACCACAGACCACCTACACTTGTGAGCCAAAAGAAAGTTTGAAGTTATCATTTAGGAAACAGCAAGAAAAATCCTAATATGGTTTTCTTTTAGCATCACTGAATAAGTGCTTCTGACCTGATGCTGTTCTCTACCTTTGCCTATTACTGATTATACTAATTAGATTTATGTTTTCCAAAAATGTCATCAAGCCACACGCAATAAAGATGGTTCCAGTCCATGAACCCCTGTATCACTCTCCCTCCGGAGAAACCCTAACTGCCCCCTCTATCATGGCCCGATTCAGCAGGAAGCAGTTAGATGGAGTCTTCGCCCTTTTTCCCTAACAGCAGTTAGAATTTCCACTCGGAGAGGGAGAATTGATGCAGGACATTTGGCGCTCTAGCCAGCTCAGCGGAGCTGGTGGACCTGCTGCCTCCTCCTAGGCGGTGTTGGTGCTGCGGCAGCCAGCTGAAGAACCAGCAGGCTGGATGACAGGCAAGGCGGGGGACCTCCAACTCCCACCAGAGGCTCCAATAGCCAAAAAGGCCGGACAACCTGTGCCTTCGTGTCTCCTTCACTTTACACTTAGGACTAAATGTGGAACCCCCATTTCCTATGCCTAGATCAATTTCATGTGAATTTCCTAGGCCTCAATTCCATGAATGGACTGTGTCCATTCATTGATACATTGGTTCACCTTGACCCTGGCGGAAGGGACTGTGTTCATTCGTTTCCTGGCAAAGGAACCCATACACCTATATATACCACGC
>CAUYRH010004467.1:0-12506 GCA_963574655.1 Perodicticus potto | reverse complement strand
TAGACTTTCTGACCCTAGAAACAAATGGACTTTACAGACCTCTACAGAACATTTCACCCTAATAAAACTGAATTCTTCTCATCAGCCCTTGGGTAATTCTCCAAAATAGATTGTATCCTAGAACACAAGTCTAACCTTAGCAAATTTAAAAGTATAGAAATTATTCCTTGTATCTTCTTGGACCATCATGGAATAAAAGTTGAACTCAACAGCAACAGGAATCTTCATACTCAAACAAAGTCATGAAAGCTAAATAATCTTAAGCTGAAAAACAGCTGGGTCAATGAGAAGATTAAAAGGAAATCATCAAATTTTTGGAACAAAATGATAATAAAGACACAAATTATGAAAACCTGTGGGATACTGAAAAGGCAGTCCTACGAGGGAAATGTATGGCCTTGGAAGCTTTTATCAAGAAAACAGAAAGAGATGAAGCCAAAACCTTAATGGATCATCTTAAGCAACAGGAAAAGTAAGAACATTCCAACCCCAAACCGAGCAGAAGAAAAGAAATAACCAAAATTATTGGTAAGAGCAGAATTAAATGAAATTGGAAACAAAAGAATCATTCAGAAGATCAACAAAACAAAAAGTTGGTTTTTTGAAAAGATTAATAAAATTGATAAACCTTTGGCCAACCTAACCAGAAACAGAAAAGTAAAATCTCTAATATCGTCTATCAGAAACAATAAAGGAGAAATAATGACACCTTAGAAATTCAAAGTATCCTCAATGATTACTAAAAAATCTCTAGTCCCAGAAATATACAAATCTGAAGGAAATGGACCAATACCTGGAAGCATGCCACTTTCCTAGACTCAACCAGAAAGAATTAGAAATCTTAAATAGACCTATATCAATCACTGAAATAGCATCAACAATATGAAATCTCCCAGAAAAGAATAGTACGGGACCAGATGCCCCATATACCGAGGGTGGCAGGTTCAAACCCGGCACCGGCCAAACTGCAACAAAAAAAACAGCCAGGAATTGTGGTGGGCGCCTGTGGTCCCAGCTACTCGGGAGGCTGAGGGAAGAGAATTGCCTAAGCCAAAGAGTTGGAGGTTGCTGTGAGCTGTGACACCACAGCACTCTACCGGGGTGATAAAGTGAGATTCTGTCTCTTTAAAAAAAAAAAAAGAAAGAAAGAAAAAAAATTATCGACCAATATCATTAATAAATATTGATGCAAAAATATTCAATAAGATCTTAGCAGACAGAATTCAACAACACATCAAAAAAATTATACACCATGATCAAGTTGGTTTTATTACAGGGTTACAGGGTTACAGGGTTGGTTCAACATATACAAATCTATAAATATAATACATTACATAAATAAAATAAAAAACAAAGACCATATGATTCTCTCAAATGACAAAGAAAAAGCCTTGGATCATATCCAGCATTTTTTCATGATCAGAACACTTAAGAAAATAGGCAAAGAAGGGACATTTCTTAACTGATAGAAGACTCTACAGCAAACCCACAGCCAATATCATATTGAATGGTGTAAAATTGAAAACATTTCCACTCAGATCAGGAATGAGGCAAGGATGCCCACTCTCTCCACTGCCTTTCAGCACGGTAATGGAAGTCTTAGCCATCGCAATCAGGCAAGAGAAGGCGATCAAGGGTATCCAAATAGTGTCAGAGGAGATTAAACTTTCACTCTTCACTGATAATATGATCCTATTCCTGGAAAATCCCAGGGACTCAACTTCAAAACTCTTAGAAGTGATCAAGGAATACAGCAGTGTCTCAGGATACAAAATCAATACTTAAGTCAGTAGCGTTTATATATGCCAACAATAGTCAAGCTGAAAAAAACAATCAAGGACTCTGTTCCTTTTACAATAGTGCCAAAGAAGATGAAATATCTGGGAATTTACCTAACAAAGGACGTGAACGATCTCTATAAAGAGAACTATGAAACTCTGAGAAACTAAATAGCTGAAGATGTTAACAAATGGAAAAACATACCATGATCATGGCTGGGAAGAATCAACATTGTTAAAATGTCCATACTACCCAAAGCAAACTATAGATTTAATGCACTCTCTATTAAAGCACCATTGCCATACTTCAAAGAACTTGAAAAAATAGTATTTCATTTTATATGGAATCAGAAAAAACCTTGAATAGCAAATACATTACTCAGAAATAACAAATCAGGAGGTATCACGTTACCAGATTTCAGGCTACAGTATAAATCTATAGTGATCAAAACAGCATGGTACTAGCACAAAAACAGAGCGGTAGATTTATGGAATAGAATAGAGAACCAAGAGATGAACCCAGCTACTTATTGTCATTTGATCTTTGACAAGCCTATCAAAAATATTCAGTGGGGGAAAGACTCCCCATTTAACAAATGGGGCTGGGTGAACTGGCTGGAGACCTGTAGAAGACTAAAACTGGACCCCCACCTTTCACCATTAATAAAAACTGATTCTCACTGGATAAAAGATTTAAATTTAAGACATGAAACTATAAAAATACAAGAGAGTGCAGGGAAAACACTTGAAGAAATCGGCCCGGGAGAATGTTTCATTAGGAGGACCACCAGGGCAACTGTAGCAACACCAAAAATACATTACTGGGATCTGATCTAACTAAAATGCTTTTGCACAGCCAAGAGCACAGTAAGTAAAGCAAACAGACAACCTTCAGAATGGGAGAAGACTTTGCAGGTTATGCTTCCGACAAAGGTCTGATAACTAGAATCTACACAGAACTCAAACTAATCAATAAGAAAAGAACAAATGACCCTATTTCTATGTGGGCAAGAGACTTGAACAGAAACTTTTCTGATGAAGACAGGCACATGGCCTACAAACACATGCAAAAATGCTCATCACCTTTTGGGGTCCCTTCCTGGACGCCACTTATCAGGGCCCGGGACTGACCAGGTCCCTGGCCTATCTAGCTGTGTTCAGGACTCAGACTACTATGCTGTTATCTCACTCAGGAACAATTGCTTTTAGGTGCCTGAGGGCTATTTACTTTATCCGAAGGGAGAAAGAGAGAGACAGTCTTTGAGGGTGAAGCAGTATTAGAAGGATGGATCTTAGAGTTTTTCTTTTAGCAGAGCTAAGTAATCTTCAGCAGAGAGCCGCCATGCTGGTGTTCTGCAAGTGGGAGAAGTGACAGAGTAAGAGGGTCCATGATAGAATCAGCTCACTCCCGACTGCCTTCTCCTCCAGACTAATACAGAGCTGATCTCATGATCTTACATCACTGGTGTAGCGACTGCTGCTACTCTTGTCTGGTGAGCTCTCAGTTGTTAGGAGCTAAATCCCTCCCCATGCCCTTTTAACCAAGGTGTTCCATCACTGACTAATACAGGTGTTTCTTATAACTCTCACTCCTCCTAGCCATAGGCTATCTATGCGCTGCTACAATCATCCTTAATCATCAGAGAAAAGCCACTTTGAGATATCATCTAACCCCACTAAGATTAGCCCATGTTACGAAATCCCAAGACTACAGATGTTGGTGTGGATGCGGAGAGAAGGGAACGCTTCTACACTGCTGGTGGGAATGCAAGCTAATACAACCTTTTTGGAAAGAAGTTTAGAGAACACTCTAGGAACTAAAAGTAGACCTACCATTTGATCCTTAAATTCCTCTACTAGGTATATACCCAGATCATCAAAAATTATTTTACAACAAAGACATATGCACCAGAATGTTTACTGCAGCCCAATTCATAATTGCCGAGACATAGAAACAGCCCAAATGCCCATCAACCCATGAATGGATTAACAAATTGTGGTATATGTACACCATGGAATACAATGCAGCCATAAAAAAGATGGGGACTTCACATTTTTTATGTTTACCTGGATGGATCTGGAACATATTCTTCTTAGTAAAGTATCTCAAGAATGGAAAAAAAAAGTATCCAATGTACTCAATACTACTATGAAATCAATATATGATCACCTACACACTCATATGAATGGCAAACATAACTATAGTCCAGAAAGTAGAAGGGAAGAGGAAGTGGGATGGGAGGGGGTATGTGGAAGAAGGGAGAGTATTTGGGGGGACCTCACCTAATGTGCATGATGCAATGGTACATTTCAAAACTATTAAGAAATAAGTATAATTGTGATGGATGTGTTACTTAGTTCAAGGTAAGCATTTCACATTGTATATCAAAGCAGTATACTGAACTCCATAAATGCATCAATGTACAAAGTTATGATTTAATAAAAAATAATAATAATAAAAAACATAGCCGGGCGTTGCGGCAGGCGCCTGTAGTACCAGATACTTGGGAGGCTGAGGCAAGAGAATCACCTAAGCCCAAGAGTTTAAGGTTGCTGTAAGCTGTCACCCACAAAAAGGGTGACAGAGTAAGACTCTGTCTCAAAAAAAAAAAAAAAAAGGTGGAGATCTAAACAAAGAAAACATGAAATACTACCAAGGGAAACAAAAGAATCCAACACACAGGAGGCTATGCCACGATCATGGATGAGGGGATGTGATAATAGCTTTAAAAGGTCATGATCCCTAAATTAATCTATGGATTTAAGGTCATACCAATAAAAATAGCAAAATGATTCTTCATTAAACTAGACAAGCTGATTTTAGAGTTCCTATTAATTAAAAAAAATAAAAGGGCCAGGAAAATTCCAAGAGTGATGAAAAACTAGTCCCCTGAAATTAAAAAATATAAGGCTATAATAATTAAAACTAAGGGATTAGAATGTGAAGAGACAAATCTATGGATCAGAATGGAAAGGCCAAAAACACACATTAAAATGGTATATGAAGGCTGGGCATGGTGGCTCATGCCTGTAATTCCAGCACTCTGGGATGCCAACGAGTGTGGATTGCTCGAGCTAAGGAGTTCGAGACTAGCCTAAGCAAGAGCAAGACCACGTCTCTAAAAAAATAGCCAGGTGTTGTGACGGGTGCCTGTAGTCCCAGCTACTTGGGAGGCAGAAGCAAGAGGATCGCTTGAGCCCAAGAGTTAGAGGGTGCTGTGAGCTAGGACACTATAGCACTCTACTGAGGGTGACAAAATGAGGCTTTGTTTTAAAAAAAAAAAGCCATATGAGTACTTAGAATATGGTAAAGATGACATTTTAAATCAGTGGGAAAAAACTGATAAATGGTTTGGGACATCTTGGCAGCAACTTGGAAACCAAATAAAGTTGGACCCAAGCCTCTTAACTGAATAGTAGGATATGGCCTGCATACAGCCGTTTTAAGTGTAAAATATCAGAAAGCATTTTGTAAAAGATCTCAAGGAAAGCCCAAGTACACAAAACCCAGAAGAAATGATAGGTCAATTTGACAGTAAGATTTTTAAGAACTGTGTGACAACAACAAAAATCCAACAACATTCAGAGTTAAAGGACAAACCAGAAAAAAAATACTGGCAATTTATATTACAGACAAAAGGTTAATTTCTAAAGTGGATAAAGTGCTTCTACAAATTAGTAAGAAAAGTACCCAACAATCCAGTTAGACAAAGAAAAAAGCTAAGAACAGAGTCCCCAAAAGGGGAAGTGAAAGTAGCTCTTAACTGGAAAAGATTCTTAGTCACTTATACCGAGAGTAATGCAGATGAATACTATCATAAAAGCTCTTACCACACTGTGCCTGCCACTCTCTATCCACAGCAACTTGAATGAAAAGTTATCAAAATGGTAACTACATACATAACTTGACCCAGGATTCCAATAATTCTTCCTATAAATAAGTTTGCATATGTGTAAAAGTGTAAAATGGCTTTCAGGTAGGTTAATAATCATTTCAGTACTGTGTGGAGCAGCAGGCCTGCCACCCACCCACAGGGACTGTTACTCTGGGGGTAACTTGAGAAATGAGAGGTGGAACTAGTTACACAGTGTATCTTCTTATACCATTTGAATTTGGAACTACTCACAAAAGTAAAATGAAAAAGAGTTCATTATAAAAAATTGGCAAGTATATAAATTTACATGCCTGATAAAACTTTAAAGAGAAAAGTTATTTATTTGTTTATTTTTGAGACAGAGTCTCACCATGTCACCCTTTGTAGAGTGCTGTGGCATCACAGCTCACAGCAACCTCAAACTCTTGGGCTTAAGCGATTCTCTTGCCTCAGCCTCCCAAGTAGCTGGGACTACAGGCGCCCAGCACAACGCCCGGCTATTTTTTTGGGTTGTAGTTGTCGTTGTTTGGCAGGCCTGGGCTGGGTTTGAACCCACTAGCTCTGGTGTATGTGGCTGGCGACCTAGCTGCTGAGCTACAGGTGCCGAGCCTAAAGAGAAAAGTTATTATCACACTACCTAAAAGCAGCCACTGTGTTACGTTTTATTACCACTTATTCTTTTGGTTCTCTGCATTAATAAAACTATAGCTGAAAGGTACTCACATATGTTACATTCTTTTTCACCTAAAATCTCTCATGGTCACGTTCAATGTTTTTGAACTTTTTATTATGGGTATTTTCAAATATACTTAAAAGTGAGAATAAGAAAATGAAGCTTCACATACCTATGATGTGGCTGCATTAATTATCAACACACAGCCAATTTTGTTCCATGTAAATTCCTTACAACCATCCCACCCAAACTGAGATTATTTTGAAACAAATGCTAAACATCATAGACTACAAATTGATTATGTATTTCAATCATATCATAATACAACTATTAGACAAACTATTAATAATTTCTTAATATCTTCAGATATATGTGTACAGCTTTCAAATTTGCCCAATTATCATAAATGTTTTCAGTTTGTGTGAATCAGGAACCAAATAAAACCCATACGAATTGGTTTATATTTCCTGTATCCATGGGCTCTCCCTCCCTCTTTTATATTATTTTCTTGTAATTTATTTGTTGAGGAAACTCATTTGTTCTAGTTTCCCAGGGTTTGGATTTTGTTGACTGCACCCCCATGATGACATGTAATGTGTTCTTCTGGCCCCTGCACTACTTATAAACTGGTAGTTAGATTTAGAGGCTTGGGCGGCGCCTGTGGTTCAGTGAGCAGGGTGCTGGCACCGTTCACCCGGCCCCGGCCAAACTGCAACAAAAAAAATATAGCTGGCCGTTGTGGCTGCGCCTGTAGTCCCAGCTACTCGGGAGGCTGAGGCTAGACAATCGCCTAAGCCTAAGAGCTGGAGGTTGCTGTGAGCTGTGACGTCACAGCACTCTACTAGGGGTGACAAAGTGAGACTTTGTCTCTAAAATAAATAAATAAATAAATTTAGTGGCTTCCTAAGACTCAGGTTTGATGATTTCTCAAGAACTTGTCATTGCATGGTAGTTTTTCTTTTTTGTGTATCAACTACAAGGGCAATACAATTATTTCACTCTATAGATTTATCAGACTTTGACCATCTGCCCATTCACTGACCATTTCTAATTTCATGTTATTATAAACAGGTGCCTGAAAGAACACCTTTGAACATAAAACTATCTGCATTTTAGATTTCTTTCTTTGGAGATAGCTAGATATTAAGCTAACAGACTCTTAAATTAAAAGTCTGAATATTTTTAATACATATGGGCCAAACTACTCTTTAAAAGGCTTGTTACATCTCCACTAACCAGGTGTGATAGTGACTATTTCATCAAATACTTCTCAGTTATAACTAATTTTAAATTTACTACTTTAATAAGGTGAAGATTTAACCTCATGTGATTAACTTACCTTTTTTAAATAAAAAGGTAAACTTTTGAGGAATGCTTATTAGCCATCTATATTTTCTTTTGAGAATTATCTATTGTATGCTCTGCCTCCTATTTATAGAAGAAAGATAATTTCTTCCTTTCTTGAGACACTGTGTAGAAAGTGAAAGAATGGCTTTCTTAACCAATCATATTAAAAGTTCAGCTAGTCTATGGCAAATAAGCTTACTTTGAACCCAAAAAGAACAGTAATACTATTGAACAATACATAAAAATATCCTTCTGCTTCTTAAAGATTCCTGAGAATTGAAATATCATTTAATTGAACTAACAATAAATCAAAACCAAAAACTTTCTTTTAAAATCTCATTGCCCCCCCACCCAAAATTAAGTCCCTAAAAGCTTTTAAGAGAGGTTTGTGCTTCTGAAGAATTCTGGTATAAAAGAAAATGAAATCCCTGATAATGCTCTCACTACCAGATGAGATCAATTTAAATAGCTTTTCAAAAAGTTAGCTGTTCTTTAGGAATAAAAGATATCCGTGCTTTAAAAACTGCCTGTACTAGAAAATGTCTGTGAACCATGGACTCTTTTTCTTTTGAGCAGCTTTGGAATATAGCTGCATTTCTTGTGGTATTTAAAAATGACTATTTAAGTTACTATGACAGTACTATCTTCTAGAAAGAAAGCTTAATCAGTACTTATTTTCTCAAAGTTGGGCCAATGAATGTGAATTATATTTAAAGCTGTTGATTCATATTTCTAATCAGTTCTATAAAAGTATTTATTCAGTTTGCAGACTCAACAGATAGAACTTTGGCAAGTTTTGTTTTTTCTTTTTTCTTTTTTCATTTCATGAAAGGTGAATTAGTAGGGTACAAAATGCTCTACAAAAAAGCATGCATTTATATGTGGTTAAAATTGGTTCTCAAAATTGGATGTGGCATAAAGTACCTTCTCAAGTGACAACTACAATTAAATTTGAAATCAAAATATTCCTATAAAACCAAACAGTTAGTCTGTTGAATACATTTAAACTGTAGCAACCTGGAGGTTTTGCCAAACAACCTTACTATAACAAACAGCAGAAGCACTGTCTTTTGAAAAGGATGGAGAACTATGATAATTGTTGAAGTTCACTGATGGGTGCACAGAGGTTTTTATACTATTCACTCTACTTCTAGTTATGTTCAAAATTGACAGTAAAAAGTTAAAAGAAAAAATAAAAGCTGAATCAATGTGTATCTATATAGGACAGTTACACATGCTGACATCAATTTAAAAATAGGGTCAGGATACCACCTAAATAACTTCTCAAGGCTTTTCCTTATTTGCTACCATTATATCATGGTTGATACTTACGCAGTTATATAAGTACATACAAAATCCTCTTACATTGTTAGAATATAAATACCCAGAGGAAATGGTCCATTTAAAAAGTATGAACACTTATTATTCCTGGGTGATAAGATGTGGTTGGGTATTTTCTTCCTTTAGGCTGTTTCTTTTTACAATACCTGAGTGATGCTTTTATAATAAAAACATTTTAAATAAAAATAAATAAAATAAAGCTGTTTCTCTTTACCATTTGCCACACTGGCAGCATTTTCTAAATTTTGACCATCTCCATCTTCACAGTGTTTTCCTAAATTCCAGATGAGAAATTATACAAATCTGGCTTATTTTAGCCACCTATCTCCTTATAAGAATTTGGCTTTTGGGTAACATTTATGACTATGTTTTTTAATATAACATGTGGCTTTCCCCTTAGAAATTATATACAATAGAATTTATTTGTTCCATAAAATACTTAGCACTAACTGCATTATTCTAGACATCAGAGATGTAGTGAAAGGCCTCTCTTCTAGCAGAGCTTACTTTCCAATGGGACGAGGCACACTGATTTACACAACACTTACCTAAATTTTATCTTACCACAGGGAAGCACATTTCCTGATGAAATCAATTTCTATCTAATAGGCCCATATTTAAGAACCAAAATTTTAATCTTTTTAGCTATAAATTATTTAAAAATCTTATATACTTTCCTGCCTTCAAAAAGAGCATTTTCTCTTGACAATCATGGGGATATTACATTTCTGGAAATTTCCATGGTTAGCACAAATTATGGTTGTAAAGATCAAGGTTTTAACCGTCTAAAACAAGGGCTGTAAACTACGGCCGATAGGGTGAAATTCAGCCAGTTTTTGAATGGCCTCTGAGCTAAGAAAAGGTTTTTATATTTGTAAAGGTTGTTTAAAAAAGGAGGAGTAGGAAGAAGAAGAAGAAAGGAGAAGAATACCACTTTAGAGACCATGTGTGATTCACAAAGCCTAAAATACTTACTCTCTTGCCCTTTACAGAAAAAGTTTGCCGTTCCCTATTTCAGGAGATAACCACTTCTGAACTAAGTTTGTGGGTATTACATCCCTGTCTGACAGGCAACTCTGGTTCTGAGCCACCCTCTTCAGTGATTTGGGAACCACAGTAGAGGTCTGCTGAGACAGACTCTCTCGGAAGTTTTCTGTACAGTCACACCTCTTTTTACATTTTCAAAACTGTCCTTTCATTTTTGCATTCTTCCCTGTGTGACTTCACAAAGAATGCAGCAAAACGTTTGTGGAATTGCCTGGTCTCTAAAACAAATGATTCTGGAAGTTAGGGGTTCTCTTTTGAGAACTAAGCCTGGTCTTCTACCCACATATTGGGTGGGTGAAACAAACATACAGGCCTCTTAAACTTGCCCACACGGTCTACAAAAAAAGCAGGAAGCACTAATTGCCAAGTTCTTTTAAGGATAAACCAAATTAAGCATACACATAAGAAACACTGGTATATCAAAACTGCAAGTGGCCAAGGATTATACTGAAGGCAAAGAACATTCAGTCATTAGCAAGCAATCATTTCATACTGAGTTGTGTATGTGGTTAATTTCTGCTTCCTACAATTTTTCTTAACGTAATTTTACCTCTTAACTCTTCCATATCTATTATCTCCAGGGATGTGTGGACTTGAAAACTTATAAGCTAAACTTGTTACCATTATGCCTAAATGAGAATTCAAGATTTAAGTTATGGCCCAAGAATTACTCTATGATCATGACATACAGATTTTTTGTCATCTATTTTGCCTGTTCAGGGATTTTTGATTCTATTTAAAAAAGTTAAGCTACTGAACAAATGGTCATCATATACTTTGCTTAGAAAAATTAGTATAGGCTCAGAACCCGTAGCACAGTGGTTACAGCTCCAGCCATATATACTGAAGTTGGTGGGTTCGAACCCGGCCCAGGCCAGCTAAACAACAATGTGGTAGGTGCCTGTAGTCCTAGCTACTTGGGAGGCTGAGGAAAGAGGATCTCTTGAGGCCAAGACTTTGAGGTTGCTATAGAGCTATGATGCCATGGCGCTCTACCAAGGGCAACATAGTGAAACTGTGTCTTAAAAAAAAAAAAAGAAAAATTACCGTAAAACCAGGCAGATTTTTATTAAAAGAGGCAGAATAACCACAGGTTAGGAAATTGAAAATCTGGGAGAAAAAAAGATGTGAGAAAAGAAAAAAAAAATTAAATTATTTATAACTAAAATGTAAATGCCCTATTTTTTGTGGGTTGTGTATCATATAAAACTCTACTTAGATGACATATATTTAGTTTAAAACCTTAAATGAACACTCTTCTTCAGAAAAGAGACTGGAGACAACTTTTCTAAAATGGCCTTGTAAGAATCATCAGACATGTGACCTAGTTACTCTAAGAGGAAATTTAAGTAAAAAGTTGTAGCAAATTCCTTTTTTCTTTGGTAATTAAACTGAAAATATTAGAAATCACTGAAAAATACACTAGAGAAATTACTTAAAATGATCAAAACAGCTTGTATTTTTAAAAGGCATTCAAATTAAATGCTGCCATCTAGTGAGTCAGGCCTGTAATTATAGAACTTAACCACTTTGAAACCCATCCGTGTTCCTGTTACATTATTTTCAGTGCTACTCTAGTCCCTATTTTTTATTAGGGTTTAGGGTAATATATACAAGGCATAGTTATCAAATTTGTGGCTAAAATAAATTGATAAGGGAACAGTTAATGCATTAAAGATGGAATAAGAACCCTTAGAAACTAAAATCTAAGTAGTTGACATTTAAAATAAACAGTCACACTTCCATTCCTGAATAAAACAAAGCAAAAGAAAACAGAAAACAAACAAAAGTACCAGTATAGGGATGGAGAAACAAGGTTCAAAGGCAACACATATGAGAAAGAGTTGGCAGTACCTATACGAGGTAACAAAGTAATGTGTTAACCAAAGCCATGTACACTGAAGCATCTTTTTTTTCCCCCCTCTTTTTTCCCCCCAACATACTAACTTTTACTAATGCAGGAACACTGAAGCATCTTCAGTGGGAAAATATCAGAAATAGAAAAGTGCTATGTTTAAAAGTTGGTGAACGATTGGGTGTGGTGGCTTAAGTCTGTAATCCCAGCACTCTGGGAGGCTGAGACCAGCCTGAGCAAAAAGGGAGACCCCATCTCTACTAAAAGTAGAAAAATAAGGCACGAGGATTGCTTCAGCCCAAGAGTTGGAGGTGGTTGCTGTGAGCTATGATGCCATGGCATTCTACCCAGGGCAACAGCTTGAGACTATGTGTCAAAAAAAAAAAAGGGGGAGGGGGCTCAGCACCTGTGGCTAAAGCGGCTAAGGTGCCAGCCATGTACACCTGAGCTGGCGGGTTCGAATCCAGCCTGGGCCCGCCAAACAACAATGACGGCTGCAACCAAAACATGGCCGGGCGTTGTGGCGGGTGCCTGTGGTCCCAGCTACTTGGGAGGCGGAGGCAAGAGACTCGCTTGAGCCCAGGAATTGG